>UESW01004873.1:149055-312797 GCA_900491605.1 Calamus simplicifolius
TGGGCTGAGCGGGTCCTTGCCCCGGTCTTTGTGCCCGAGATCCTGGAGGACCTTAGCCACCAAAAGGCGAGCGCATTCTTCCAGGATTCCTACGCGGCTGTCATCAGGGTAAGCGGTCTTTTCGCCCTTTGCCTTCATATCTTTTCTTTTTGCTAACCTGGAGCTTACGCATGCAGCTCGCACACTCCCTGAGGGCCGCCAGGGATGTAATTCATGGTGGGAAGGCCCTCCTGTGGGAGGCGCAGAAGAAGGCTGAGGACGCTCAGCGCCACGCGGAGGCGGCCGAAGAGGCGCTGGAGTTGGCCAGAAGCGCCTGGGCAAGTGAAATAAAGGCCACTGAGAACCGGACGGAGGTCGATGCCAACCGTGCATGCGCGGCACTCCTCCAAATGACGGAGGCCAAGAATGCTGTGATGGCCAGGGATCTACACATCTCTGAGCTAACCTTAGCCCTCCAGGAGGCCGAAGGTCGAGCAGTTACGGCGGAAGAAGAGGCGCGGGTGGCGAAGGAGGAAGCCAGCCAATCCGAAGAGGAGGTGAGCCGCGCCCGGGAGGCTGAGAGGGTTGCAGCGGCAGCCCTCGCCGCGGAGAAGGATCGGGCTGCTGGGATCATAGAAGAGTACAAGGCGTCCGAGCGCTTTACAGATGATTTGGCAGAAGCCTCGGCGGTAGTGTTCCTCGAAGGGTTCCAGCATGGGAAGGAGAAAGTGGCCAGGGATTTGAACATCCCCCATGCCCTGGAAGTTGAGCTAGAGCATTTATCAGATTTGGCCCCCTCCGATGATGAGCCCGCGCCAGTAGAGCCGTGAGCTCGTACTTTTGTTTGTTTTGTTTGTTTTGTTTTTTTTGTAAGTCCGATGATGTCGGCATTTTGTAATCCCTTCCAATCAATGAGATAGTATTCTTCAAAATGCAGTCTATTTGTGACTTACCCTGAATCCGTTGGTTGACAACACACGGCACCATGGTCCCATTAGTCCCGATAGCGCCAGGGGATAACTCTCAACTTGAACTATTCCGCCTTAGCCGTCTAGGATCGAAAATTAGGGCCATGGAGGATAGGTTTCTTGGAGTTGAAACGCCGGTAGTTGGAGGTTAGGTAGGCGGGTTCCTCAAGACCATCGGCGCAACGCTTTGCCAGGAGTGTCGGGCCTTGTGCTAAGTAGGCCTGTGGCTTTTGGCGCCTGTGGGGGTTGGTCTTTATCTGACCGGCGGGACTTTGTGCCGTCGGGTGTTGGACTCCACGCCGGGCTGGCCCAAGGCTTTAGGTGCCGACGGGTGTCGGGCTTCATGCCTGGCTGGTGCAGGGCTTTAAGTACCGACGGGTGTCGGGCTTTATGCCTGGCTGGCCAGGGCTTTTGTGCCGACCGGGGTCGGGCTTTATGCTGGCTGGCCCAGGGCTTTTGTGCCGACCGGGGTCGGGCTTTATGCCTGGCTGGCCCAGGGCTTTTGTGCCGACTGGGGTCGGGCTTTATGCCTGGCTGGCCCAGGGCTTTAGGTGCCGATGGGTGTCGGGCTTCATGCCTGGCTGGTGCAGGGCTTTAGGTGCCGACGGGTGTCGGGCTTCATGCCTGGCTGGTGCAGGGCTTTTGGTGCCGACGGGTGTCGGGCTTCATGCTTGGCTGGCCTAGGGCTTTAGGTGCCGACGAGTGTCGGGCTTCATGCCTGGCTGGTGCACGGCTTTTGGTGCCGACTGGTGTCGAGCTTCATGCATGGCTGGCCCAGGGCTTTTGTGCCGACCGGGGTCAGGCTTTATGCCTGGCTGGCCCAGGGCTTTTGTGCCGATCGAGGTCGGGCTTTATGCCTGGCTGCCCAGGGCTTTTGTGCCGACCAGGGTTGGGCTTTATGCCTGGCTGGCCCAGGGCTTTTTATGCCGATGGGGTCAGGCTTTATGCCTGGCTGGCCCAGGGCTTTGTGTCGACCGGGGTCGGGCTTTATGCCTGGCTGGCCCAGGGCTTTTTTGCCGACCAGGGTCAGGCTTTATGCCTGGCTGGCCCAGGGCTTTTGTGCCGATCGGGGTCGGGCTTTATGCCTGGCTGGCCCAGGGCTTTGGTGCCGACGGGTGTAGGGCTTCATGCCTGGCTGGTGCAGGGCTTTTGGTGCCGCGGGTGTCGGGCTTTATGCCTGGCTGGCTCAGGCTTTAGGTGCCGATGGGTGTCGGGCTTCATGCCTAGCTGGTGCAGGGCTTTTGGTGCCGATGGGTGTCGGGCTTCATGCCTGGCTGGCCCAGGGCTTTAGGTGCCGATGAGTGTCGGGCTTCATGCCTGGATGGTGCAGGGCTTTTGGTACCGACGGGTGTCGGGCTTCATGCCTGGCTGGCCCAGGGCTTTTGTGCCGATCGGGGTCGGGCTTTATGCCTGGCTGGTGCAGGGCTTTAAGTGCCGACGGGTGTCGGGCTTCATGCCTGGCTGGTGCAGGGCTTTTTGTGCCGACCGGGGTCGGGCTTCATGCTTGGCTGGTGCAGGGCTTTAGGTGCCGACGGGTGTCAGGCTTTATGCCTGGCTGGCCCAGGCTTTTTGTGAAAAGATCTCAGTAGCTAAAATCGAATCTTGTTAATATAGAATGAGGGGTGAAAACCCAAGTGAATACAGGCATGATACTTGACATGAGAGGAGGAATACATTATTGATAATACCGGCGAAGGTTATCTGCATTCCATGTCCTAGGGAGTGGCTTCCCATCGAGTTCCTCAATCTTGTAAGCTCCGTGGTGAGTGTCTCGGCGATCCGGTAAGGTCCTTCCCAATTTGGAGCTAGCTTGCCTCCCTCTACTGGCTTCGAGACCTCAGCCCGTCGAAGGACCAGGTCTCCTGGCAGGAACGTCCTGGGGCGCACACGGGCGTTGTAATATTTAGCGGCCCGTTGCCGGTAGACCGCCATCCGAAGTCGCCGGTCTCATACTTCCTCCACCAGGTCGAGGTTGGCTCGCAGCTGGTCTGGGTTACCTCCTCGCTGTATGATTCCACCCGAGGGCTCGGTGCGCCAACCTCCACCGGGATAACGGCTTCGGATCCAAAGACTAAGCTGAATGGCGTCTCGCTGGTGGGGGCTCGCGGCGTTGTGTGGTAGGCCCATAGCACATTGGAGAGCTCCTGGAGAATGATCGATTGATCACCTCGGCCGCCCCGTTGGTCTGAGGGTGCCCGACGGAAGTGAACCTCTGACGATGCCCAGCTCGGAGCAGAACTCCCGGAAGGGCGCATTGTCAAACTGCCGGCCGTTATCAGTGACTAAGGTGTGCGGTAGCCCAAACCGACATATGATGGACTTCCAAAAGAAGGATCTCACTTTGCTTTCGGTAATCTTGGCAAGGGCCTCGGCTTCAACCCACTTGGTGAAGTGATCCACCGCCACCAAGAGGAACTTTCGCTGCCCGAGGCCGGGGAAATGGTCCCAGGATATCCATGCCCCACTGGGCGAAGGGCCAGGTGCTACCAAGGGGTTAGGTGAGACGTCGGCTGTCGCTGGATATTAGCGTGACGCTGACAGCTATCACATCTCTTAACAATTTCGGCCGCGTCTTCCTTCATTGTCAGCCAGAAGTACCCCTGCCGCAGGCCTTGTAGGCTAGGGCTCTGCCCCCCAGGTGACTCCCACAGATGCCTTCATGGATCTCTCGAGGATGTAATCTGATTCAGCCGGCCCCACGCACATGAGGACTGGGTATGAGAAGGATCTCCGATAAAGCTTCCCGTCCATCATCAAGAATCTCGGGGCCCTCCGCCTGAGCAGCCTGGCCTCAGCGGGGTTCTCCGGGAGAGTGCCGTCGGTCAAATATCGGATGTAGGCGTCCATCCAGGAGGGCTCTTGCTCCACTGGCAACACTTCATCCGCAACTTCGATGCTCGGGGCTTGTAGATGCTCCACATATGTTCTTCCCAACGTCCCGTCGGCCGAAGTGGCTAAGCGGGACAATGCATCGGCCCTGGCATTCTCCGCTCTGGGGATATAGCTGACGCGGAAGTAAGAGAAATGAGACGCTTGGGACTGCACCTTGCTCAAATATCGGGACATGGTTGGGTCCCTAGCCTCGTACTCCCGGTGATCTGTCCAGAAATAAGCTGAGAGTCCGTGAAGGCCCTCAAACGCCCAGCGCCTAACTCCTCAGCTAACCTCATCCCCGCTAACAAGGCTTCGTACTCCGCCTGATTATTAGTTGCTGGGAACTGGAATCTGAGAGCATACTCCACTGCGTCTCCCTCCGGGCTCGCGAGAATGAGTCCGGCTCCGTTTCCTTGAGAGTTTGCGGCTCCATCCACATGCAAGATCCAGTCCTCCACCTCCTCAGTTGAGGGAGGGTCCACACACTCCTCCGGTCGCACCCCCTCCATATCTCTCTCGGTCCAGGAACACTCGACCAAGAAATCAGCCAACACCTGAGACTTCATGGCTGACCTTGGCCGGATGGACAGATCAAACTCACTTAGTTTAATGGCCCATTTGGCCAACCGACCGGAGGTGTCGGGGCAAGATAAGATGGTTCGAAGAGGCTGGTCCGTGAGCACCACGATGGGATGAGCTTGGAAGTAAGGTCGAAGTTGAGCAGAGACCACCAAGGCAAAAATAATCTTCTCGGTTCTCGAGTACCTGGTCTCGGCGTCATGAAGTACTTTGCTGGTGTAATAGATTGGCTTCTGAACCCCATCGGCATCCATGCGCACGAGCACAGAGCTGACAGCCTCGGGGAGGCTGCAAGATATAGGAAGAGCTCTTCTCCATTCTTAGGCTTGGACAACAGCGGGGGAGTGGATAGAAACTGCTTCAACTCCTCAAAGGCACCCTGACACTCCTTTGTCCATTCGAACCCGTTGACCTTGCGCAGTGCCTTAAAGAAGGGCAGGCACCTTTCTGCCGACCTTGACATGAAACGACTCAAGGCCGCCACCCTCCCCGTCAGGCGTTGCACCTCCTTCTTGTTGGCTAGGGGCCTCATCTCCAAGATAGCCCTGATCTTGTCAGGGTTGGCTTCGATCCCTCTGGGTCACCATAAAACCCAGGAACTTGCCTGCTGCCACTCCAAAGGCGCATTTGTGGGGGTTAAGCTTCATCCGATACCGGCGCAAGTTATTGAAAGTCTCCTCGAGGTCAGCGACATGGTCCGTTGCACTGATGCTCTTGGTCAGCATGTCATCCACATACACCTCCATGTTGCGCCCTAGCTGATCCTCAAAGACCTTATTCATCAATCTTTGATAAGTGGCCCCGGTATTTTTCAACCCAAAAGGCATCACCCTGTAACAATAAACCCCTTTTCTGTGATAAAGGAAGTTGCTTCTTCATCCGCCGGGTTCATCTTGATTTGATTATACCCCGAGAACGCATCCATGAAACTAAGAGTCTCATGCCCGGATGTGGCGTCCACTAGCTGGTCGATTCGGGGCAGCGGGAAGCTGTCTTTGGGGCACGCCTTGTTGAGGTCGGTGAAGTCCACGCACATCCTCCAACTCCCGCTGGCCTTGCGAACCATTACGACATTCGCTAGCCAGTCCGGGTAATGCACCTCGCGGATGTGACCAGCCGCCAGCAGCTTCCGCACCTCCTCATCCAGGCCTTTTGTCGGTCAGGGGCAAAACTCCTTTTCTTCTGCTGGATAGGCCGACACCCCGGCCGAATGTTAAGCTGATGCGTGATCACCTCCTCGGAATCCCCGGCATGTCGGACGCCGACCATGCGAAGACGTCCGCGTTAGCCCGCAGAAAGGTGAGGAGTTGGTCACGAGCCTCCTCCGGAAGTAAGGCTCCAATCCGGACCGTTCGCGCGGAGTCCTCCCCGAGGGGAAAAGCAAGCAGCCGCTCGGCTGGCTCACCCCTTTTCTCCAAGTCTCACGGGTCAAGCGTCTCAGGTGTCGGTGCAGGTGCCGTCCCCTGTGGACTAGGGGCCAAGTGATAGCAAAGTGTTGGCAGATTCTGCTCTCCCCGCATCTCCCCGACTCCTCTGCTGGTGGGGAACCTCACGAGGAGCCTCTTAGTGGATATGACAGCATCCAAGAGGTTGAGCCCGGGCCTCCCGAGGATCGCGTTGTATGCGAGGGGCACGCGAACCACCAAGAACTTCATGAGAACATTGCTCTAGCACGGGGCTGTCCCAGCCGTCACAGGAAGAGTGACCTCCCCCTCAACTTTTACAGAATCTCCTATGAATCCCATCAGAGGCGTGGCGACAGGTCAAAGCAGATCAGGTGACAAGTTCATACGAACAAAGGCATCGTAGTTCAAAACATCTACGGAACTCCCACTGTCAACTAAATTCTTTTTACAGGATGCTTAGCGATCGTCATGACACGACGACGCTATCATCATTTTTATTCACTACCCCATCAAGTCCTTTTCGAAGAAAGGAATTACAGACTCCGACTCCCCCTCCCCTCTTGGTCTCTTCGACGGGCCTCCTGCCCCCAGGAAATCATCACTACCATCTTCTCCGTTGGGGCATTGTCGATCACCGGTGGCGGGGGTGCTGACGGGCCAGGAGCTCCCGGGTTGTTTTTCTGAACGAATTTTCCTAGGTGGCCCCGCTGGATAAGGTCTTCAATAGCCTTCTTCAGCTGACGGCAGTCGTCGGTGTCGTGGCCGTGGTCCCGGTGGTAGCGGAGTAGAGGTTCTTGTTCCGGGGGATCTTCGGGTTGATGGGAGGAGGGCGCTGCAGATAAGACTCCCCTTCAATCTTAAGCAGGATCTGAGATATCGGGGTGAGCAATGGGGTGTAGGTCCGTCTCTTGGTGCAGGGGCTCGGGGGCGGTTGTCTGGCCGGCGAGGAGGCTCAGGTCTCTTGGGGTGAACTTATGCAGGCTCCGACCGGGCCGGCTTCTTGGGGACACTCTCCAGCCTTGCGCCGGGAAAAGTTGGCTTCATCTTCCCGGATATACTTATGGGCCCGGATAAGAAGCTCAAAGTAAGAGCCCAGCGGCTTTTTGTCAAGAGAGTACGCAAAGCGAGAAGGGCGGAGCCCCCGCTTCAAGGCCAAGGTAGCGTCCGAGTCTTCAGGTTGTAGACCTCCAGAGCTGCTTCTTTAAACCGAGCGATATAGTCCCGCAGGGACTCGCCGTTCTTCTGCTGGACAGCAAAGAGACTGTCTGTCACCCTTGGAATCTTCCGGCAGGCATCAAAATGGGCCAAGAAAGCCCTCTCCAACTGGCGGAAGGAGTCGATGCTTCGTGGCGACAGACGAGAGTACCAAGCTCGAGCATAAAGCCCTGGGCCAGCCAGGCATAAAGCCCGACACCCGTCGGTACCTAAAGCCCTGGGCCAGCCAGGCATAAAGGCCGACACCCGTCGGCACCTAAAGCCCTGGGCTAGCCAGGCATAAATCCCGACATCCGTCGGCTCCTAAAGCCCTGGGCCAGCCAGGCATGAAGCCCGACACCCGTCGGCACTTAAAGTCCTGGGCCAGCCAGGCATAAAGCCCGACACCGTCGGCACCTAAAGCCCTGGGCCAGCCAGGCATAAAGCCTGACACCCATCGGCACCTAAAGCCCTGGGCTAGCCAGGCATAAAGCCCGACACCGTCGGCACCTAAAGCCCTAGGCCAGCCAGACATAAAGCCTGGCACCCGACGACACATAAAGCCCGGCACCCGACGTCACATAAAGCCAACACCCAACGGCACATAAAGCCCGATGACCGACGACACTTAAAGTCCCACCGGCCAGACAAAGTTCGACCCCCGTCGGCACCAAAAGCCACGTGCCTACCTGGCTCAAGGCCCGACATACCCCTGGCAGAGCGGTGCGCCGTCGGTCCTGAGGAACCTGCCTGCCTCAACCTCCAACGACCGGCGCTTCAACCCCAAGAAACCTATCCTCCATGGCCCCAAGTTTCGGTCCTAGATGGCTAAGATGGAATAGCTCGTATGAGTTGAGAGTTATCCCCTGGCACTAGTGGGACTAATGGGACCATGGGGCCGCGCATTGTCAACCAACGAATTTGGGGTAAGAGTCACAAATAGACAATTTATTTTGGAGAAGAAAAGTATTTCATTAATTTGAAGGGATTACAAAATGCCGACGTCGTCGGACTTGCAAAAACAAAAATACAAGCTCACGGTTTTGCTGGCGCAGGCTCATCGTCGGAGGGGGCCAAATCTGATAGATGATCTGGCTCGACTTCCAGGGCTTGGGGAATGTTCAAGTCCCTGGCAATTTTCTCCTTCCTATGCTAGAATCCTTGAAGGAACACTGCCGCCGAGGCTTCTGCCAAATCATCTGTAAAGCGCTTGGACGCTTTGTACTCCTCTATAATTCTGGCGGTCCTGGCCACGATGGCAGCTTCCACCTCAGCGGCCCTAGCCCTCTCCTCCGCAGCGAGGGCTACCACCGCAGCCCTCTCGGCCTCCTGGGCACGGCTCGCCTCCTCCCCGGATTGGCTTGCTTCTTCCTTCGCTGCCCGTGCCTCCTCCTCCACGGCCTTTACTTTCTCCTCAGCCGCAGCTATCCGACCCTCGATCTCCTAGAGGGCTAGGGTCAGCTCAGAGATGTGTAGATCTCTGGCCATCACGGCATTCTCGGCCTCAGTCATTTGGTGGAGTGACACCCGCAGACGGTTGGCATCAGCCTCCGCTCAGCTCTCGTCGGCCCTGGTTTCACTAGCCCAGGCGCTTTTGGCCGATTCCAGCGGCTCCTCGGCTGCTTCCGTGCAGTGCTGGGCGTCTTCAGCCTCCTTCTGCGCCTCGCGCAGAAGGGCCTTCCCTCCGTGGATTACCTCCCTGGTGGCCCTTAGGGAGTGCGCGAGCTGCATGAAAGTTCCAGGTTAGCCAAAAAAAAAAAGAAGAAAGGGAAATATAAAGGCAAAGGGCGGAAAAACTGCTTACCCTAACGATGGCTGCATAGGAATCCCGGAAGAATGTGCTCGCCTTCTGGTGGCTGAGCTCCTCCAGGACCTCGGGCATGAAGACCGGGGCAAGGACCCGTTCAGCCCAGCGACCATCATTCAAGATGGAGTCCTGGGATGGCCCTGGCTTGGCCCCGCTCCGTTCGGCTATCTCGGCATTCTCCGGCTCGGTGCGCAGGCTGCTCCTAGGCATCCTCTCGGGGGTGGGCTTGCTATCCTTGATGGCCCCTCACCCCAGTCCCTGGCAGCCTCCGGTGGAGTCGGTTCGCCAGGGGTAGGAAGCTCTTCCGCCACTATGGGCTCCGCCGCTGCCGGCTCCTCTGCGGCTGGCTCCTCTATTGGGACCCTCGCGGTCACCGCCATCTCTGACAGGGTGTCGGCTGTGAGATCAATTTCTGGAGCAGCCGGGAGGTCTTGTGGTGCCCGTGGTCGGGGAGCCCGAGCTGTCGGGCGTTTCAGGGCTGGAGCTCGCTGGCCTTCACTTGGCCCCTCCCGGGCCCTCTTTTTGGAGACAACCTTCAGGAGCTTCTGTGTCGGTATCTTCATGGCTGCATGACATCAATCAAATCAAAAAAAAAAAAAGAGAGGAGGAAAAGAGGGAGAAGCAGGCAAAATTTTGGCTAAGTGTGGAAATGGCTTACCCCGGTGGGAGATAAGACCCACCGATTGGAGGTTATCTTTCATCAAGAGCAAGGTGTACCGAGGGACCTCGGCGGCTAACAATTGACTCAACGCTTCTCGATCTCCAGGGTGGACGATGGAGTTCGCGTTGCCTCGGAGGTCGGGGTCTCCCCACCGGGGCCTGACTTGGTCTAGGCCAGCGAAAAAGAATCGGGATTTCATCCCTTAATCGAGGAAGAAGAAAAAGCTTAAGGACCCGATTGGGTCGGGGCTGGAACAGCCACCAACCCTTCTGGGATCGGAGGATATAGAAGCACCGAAAAAGAGAGATCCAGGGGATGATGCCAAGACGGTGACAGAGGATAACAAAGGCGCTAACGACCCGGTAGGAGTTTGGGACCAATTGAGAAGGGGTCAAGGAGTAGTAGTCAAGAAGGTTGATGAAAAAGGAGGAAAGGGTGGGTGGAGACCCGCCTTCAGGCAAATTTCATACAAGGCCACCCGACCGGGTCGGGAGGAGATGACTCTATCGTCAAGAGTCGGCAGGAAAAGCTCGACGTCCTGGGAAATCTGGTAACAGGCCCGGATTTTTGCCAAATCCAGACCTGTTACCATGGAGGCGGTCTCCTCCGGGGACCCCTCCACCCTGGAGGAGGTGCGGCCTCTGACTGGCAGCCCCTCGATGGGGCTCCACCAGTGACCCGGCGCCGGGCCAGGGGGACGCGGTCCTCTGAGTCAGTGGACCATTCTAATGGAGGAGAAGGGGAAGGAGCAGGAGAGGCGCAATGCCTCCCAGAGGCAGAACGATTCTCCGAATCATCCTCCGAGGTCCAGGATGGAGAACTCATGGGTAAGAGAGGAGATGGAATCTAGAATGGACGAAGAACTAACATGAGGGATGAAAACCTAAATGCAGGATTCACAGGTTGCAGGGGAGGCCAAAGCACAGGCTCAGAGGAGGATGACGATGGTAGCAGTGTTGAGGCCAGATTCAACCCCCCATTCGAGTTTTATTGGGTTTTCAAATTATCCCGCCTCGTCTCGTCAGCCACCTGGACCCCCACCATAGGTGGTTCGCCTCGATGGTTGCCCAGCGCATGATGCGGTACGCCTCCGGCCAATGATGGGACTCCGCTGACGTCGCCGCTATGAGAGGTAATGATGATGCAGCTTTTTACGCGGACTTCAAAGAGGTAACCTCGCCTCGAGGTCGATCGTGGCGGGCACAGTGTACGGAAGCGGCCGCCTCTTCACATTCCCCATGTCGTCCGCATAAGAGATGTGGACAGGGATTAGCCACGTGGGAGATAGCACCCCTTTCGCCTTGCCAGTGGGGCCCGCTTCGCCTCAGAGGTGAGGAGGCATCTAATGTGGCTGATCCAGTGCCGTTAGAATAAAAGGTAACAGCAGCTAACGGAGGTCACCATAACTCGACCCCGAGACCCCCCTCGGTCTCGGGGTGCACCAGCATCATCTCACCCCCGAGACCCCCCCGATCTCGGGGTGAGATCACCATATCTCGACCCCGAGACCCCCTCCGGTCTTGGGGTGCACCAGCATCATCTCACCCCCGAGACCCCTCGGTCTCGGGGTGAGATCACCATATCTCGACCCCGAGACCCCCCTCCGGTCTCAGGGTGCACCAGCATCATCTCACCCTCGAGACCCCCTCTGGTCTCGGGGTGAGATCACCATATCTCGACCCCGAGACCCCCCTCTGGTCTCGAGGTGCACCAGCATCATCTCACCCCCGAGACCCCTCCGGTCTCGGGGTGAGATCACCATATCTCGACCCCGAGACCCCCCTCCGGTCTCGGGGTGCACCAGCATCATCTAACCCCCAGACCCCCTCCGGTCTCGGGGTGAGATCACCTTATCTCGACCCCGAGACCCCCCTCGTCTCGGGGTGCACCAGCATCATCTCACCCCCGAGAACCCTCGGTCTCGGGTGAGATCACCATATCTCGACCCCGAGACCCCCTCCGATCTCGGGGTGTACCAGCATCATCTCACCCCCGAGACCCCCTTCGGTCTCGGGGTGAGATCACCATATCTCGACCCCGAGACCCCCCTCCGGTCTCGGGGTGCACCAGCATCATCTCACCCCCGAGACCCCCTCCGGTCTCGGGGTGAGATCACCATATCTCGACCTCGAGACCCCCCCTCCGGTCTCGGGGTGCACCAGCATCATCTCACCCCCGAGACCCCCCCTCCGGTCTCGGGTGCACCAGCATCATCTCACCCCCGAGACCCCCTCCGGTCTCGGGGTGAGATCACCATATCTCGACCCCGAGACCCCCCTCCGGTCTCGGGGTGCACCAGCATCATCTCACCCCCGAGACCCCCTCCGGTCTCGAGGTGAGATCACCATATCTCGACCCTGAAACCCCCCTCCGGTCTCGGGGTGCACCAGCATCATCTCACCCCGAGACCCCCTCCGGTCTCGGGGTGAGATCACCGTATCTCGACCCCAAAACCCCCCTCCGGTCTCGGGGTGCACCAGCACCATCTCACCCCCGAGACCCCCTCCGGTCTTGGGGTGAGATCACCATATCTCGGCCTCGAGACCCCCTCCGGTCTCGGGGTGCGCGGGCATCATAAGCGGTTAGCACGCGGACCAGCTTTCGAACCAGATGACACCTCCGGGCCACCTAGCGTGCCCACATGACTCTCCATGCGCCTGTGGCTGCTTGCGGCCATACCTCATAACGGCGTATGGTGCGCTGCATGTTCCTGTGCGTGACTTTGCCCCGTTACGGAGTACGATTCACTGCCACTTGCAACTGTGCGCGGTCATGTCAAGCAACGACGCGCACCAAATACAACCGCGGCTACTAGACATGTGTAATGCCATATTGATAGGTAAAGCGGGATGCCTTCGGCATGCACAGTGATGGTACGATAGCAATCTTTTGGAACAGTAAGATGGGATATTCGAACAGGTATAAAAACATGCGCCCGCACTGTAAGTAGGGATCCAAATTCTGGTTTTCTAGCTTTCTTCCTCCTAGCAAAACCCTAACTGTCTCAGCTCCCTTCCGCTGAGCGGTTCTTGTCTAATCCCAAGTAACTAACTTGAGCGTCGGAGGGTCTCCACCGGAGCATCCGGTCTCTGGAGATTTTCTTGCAGGGGTCCGGAGAGAAGGACGTCCATCTTCCCCGACACTTGAAGAAGGTGACTTGGCGTCATCAGCACTCTCTTAACTTATCAATATCCCAATGGCTCATCTTCTTCCAAAACTCTAAACTCAAACCTACTTTTATTATCTCAAATATCTTTATCTTATTTTTATTGAATTAAATAATTATTTCTTCCAATAGTCCCTTCATTTTATGAACTTTTAAAATTTATTGATGGCACGTTCTTACATGAAGCAATATCTTAAGATCACGCGTGCACTCAAATAAAAGTCTTGTAAATCTCTGATAGTAATCTTTCATCATCCACGATCATTACCACTACTATGCCATTGCTACTATAATGACTTTACTACATATCATCAACATATATGATTATCATCACCATCATGCATCTATCACATTCTTTCAGCCACCATCACTATCACCATACCTTCATCATCTATTACCAACACCATATCATTACCACTAACCTCGCTATTACCCTCCACCATCATGATCTTACCTTTATTAGCCACCAATAGCATCAGGACTACCATAATTATATTTTCTCTACAACTATCTTTCTTTATCATTTTTTATTACACCCATCATCTTTCGACACAATTATAATCATCATCACACCCACAATCCTCTATCCTTCACCTTTCATCACTACTAGCATCATTATGTTTTCATCGCGTTATACCTAAATCACTCACTATTGTCCTTCCTTATCCTCCATTGCAATAGTTTCAGCATTAGCTATCCTTTATGGCCCTTTTTTTAATTAAAAATGATATTTTATTTTTAATAAATGAACTTATTTCTCAAATTTACTGTGGAGAAGGAAAGTTAAAAATAGAGGCAGGAACAGAGAATAAAAAGTTGATCTCTATGACTAAAGGGGCCATCGGTCTTTATTGACTGGTTTAGAAGTCAAATCCTTAGATCATTGAAACCTTGGCTCTCAGCTAGTCTATTCTAATCTTTTGAAAATTAATGTAAGTTCTTGGGTAGGAGTAAAGCATTGCTTATCACAGCATCCATTGAGTGCTTTTCGTATTGGCATTGAATATTTCTCCACCATATGCTAGCACCTTCTTTTTTTTTTTTTTTTTTTAAAGATAATAGAGGAGGTTCACACCAATTTTTTTTTTTGATTTTTATGTTAAGTGCACCTTTTTTTCAACATTTGTTGCCATGTTGATGAAGTTTGGTGGAGCTTTGAATGAGTTTTGATGGCTTTATATATTTTGGAGCACAACTACTCTTGAAAATAAAAAAAGGATGAAACTTTCTGAACTTTTTTCCTTTTAATCCTTTGAATCACCCTTAAAAGCTCTTAAAAACTTTATGAACTTTCTCCCTTTTAATCCTTTTGAATCACCCTTAAAAGCTCTCAAAAACTTTCTTAAATCCATCATTTGAACTTGTATTTATAATCTTCTACGAGATTAGAACGTTAACCAGCTATTTTGGACCGTTGGAGGTGATTGGAGTGAGAGTTTTGAAGCATGAAACGTGTCAGAATTGTTGAAAATTTAGTATATTTCAATATCCAAAAGTTTCCTCCAAATACTTTCCTTCTTTTTCATGAAACCACTCTTTAGTTTCACATGAAAAAAATAACTAATCTTACTCTTACTTATATATGTGTTACTCTCTTGCTTCATTAAATGGTTGTGAGAAAGCTCACGCACGCGCGAGCCAAACCAAGCCCAATGCAAATTGATGAAGCCAAATTCAAAAACTTGTTAATCATGCGTGTAGCGTGTGTTCATCGTGCACAGGGGGATGCCCATTGGCTCTCATGGATGCAAATTTCATCCGTTGGCTCTTACGGATGCGCGTGATAAGCAAGATTTTTGCTTCTGATAAGTCCTTGGACCGATTTGTTGATCGACCATTGACTGATTTGACCCATTAGATTGATTTGTCGTTCTCAACATGTGCATGCTTTATTATAAATATTTGATGCAATGCCGGTGTTTAATTCATTCAAAGTTGCTTTCCATCCTTATTCAGTCCAAGATTCATTCCTTTGCCTCCATCCTTATCCAAAGATTTATCTCCTAATCCGTTGTTAGAAAAATTTATTTCGGTTGTTCATTCGCTTCTAACATTGATGTGTGCACGCCTGTTAAAAGACTCGCTGTTATGTATCCTAGAGGGTAGTCGTACTCTGATCTTCTGCACTGAGATATTATCTTCGAGAGGCACGAATATACTCTTGAGGACAATATCGTGCACGCCTCAGCATCTTCTCAGTGGATAATATCATCCCGGATACTTTTATATCCTCATCCATATCCAACAAGAACTAGCCGTTACAACTCCTGACACTGTGTTAGTCGACTACCATGCCGACTAACTGAATCAACTCTATGTATAAGCTATAGTAGTTGGCTACCATGCTAACTATTGGCTTCAAGCCTTTGTAAAAATTTCTGTGGTACAGATTTTCTTCGTTAGCAGGCATGGGAATCGGCTAATTGGCTCCAAACTTCTGTTACTCAATTTGAACATCAGTAGCTAGCATGAGAGCTGACTAACTTGCTTTAAAACATAAAACTCATTCCAAGGCCAATAAAACTTATAGTTTTGATGAATCCAGGAATGCTAGTCCTTGCATCTTAACTCTTCTTTATAAAATACATTCCCAAACAACTTAATTCCATTCAATTGAGTCTTGAATCATCTTTTATTAGTCTTGTTCTCCTTCAAAACTTCTTTTCTTAAACCAAAGACCTTGTTAAGAGCTTGGATTTCATTTTCTTTATCTTGGTGACTAATGTATGCTTACATTGCATTGTAGTTCTACACCAAACTCATTAATAACTTACTTAATTATTCTGTAATCATCAAAATTAATATGAGATCAACAAAAAGTTTATTAGAATTAATAAAATTAAGAAGCTATTAAATGAAGCTTAACTTATGGTTAGTAGAAACTCTATATGTGGAGACCTTTTGACTTTTCTATATTATTAGGTATACATTTATGAATAGCACAATTGATACTTTAATTTAAAATTTAAAAATAAAATAAAATAAAATAAAATTTAAAAATCAATATGAGATCAACAAAAAGTTTATTAGAATTTATAAAATTAAGAAGCTATTAAATGAAGCTTAACATATGGTTAGTAGAAACTCTATATGTGGAGACCTTTTGACGTTACTATATTAGTAGGTATACATTCATGAATAGCACAGATGATACTTTAATTTAAAATTTTAAAAATAAAATAAAATAAAATTTAAAATTTTAAAAATATTATTTATGAATAAATTTTATAAATTGATTTATTATTTTATAAAATATATAAATATAATTATATTTTATAATGGGTATTAAAAGGAATATGCACCTTATATTAATATGTATGAACAAAATAATGAAAACTTTATTTTATCTCTATTCTACTGTCTGATTATTGCATAATAATTTTATATGCTACACATGTGAGACTTTGAAGGAATATACTCTAAAGTATGGCCAATAACTTTAAATGGAAAGGCAGAGAAGGTATTATTATTAAAAAAGTTAAAAAAAGTTTACAATAAAAAGTAGGATATATGACAAAAAAATCTTTTTCAGATTTATGGATTACCTTATTAGATTTTATGAAAATATTATAATATATATAAAGGAAGAAGTAGTTCACTGAAACAGCTAGATTTAACTAAAATCAATTTTATTAGCATGAAACAATAGTTTAATCTAATAATAGATGCATTAAATCTAATATGTTTTTAGTTAGTTGCATTAAGTTATAGGAAAAGTCTTGGTACATCGCCCTCGGTGCAGCAAGTCCTACGTGGGCTGCACCGCCTCTCCTGATTGGTTCACGTGGATCCTACGTGGCTGACGATGCGGAACGGTATAGCTCTGTTACGATGTTACGTTCTGATTGTGACGGCCATTAAAAGCGCTTCGCCTTTTCTTTAAAATTACTGTGCAAACGAAAATGCCCTTTCCCTCTAGCTTACTTCTACCCCATTTTTTCTTGGATTACATCTGTGCAAGAAAAACTCTTTCTTCCCCCTCGCTCTAGCTTTTGGATGCAAGGAATCAGTCCAAGGTTTGAGCAAGATCCTGAGCCCTCGCTCTGAGAGTCCGGTCGAAAGAAAATATTTCTGCTTCGTGGCTGGAATACGTAGCCACTGAAGTCTTTGTACAAAAACTTTGAGAGAAAATGTCATCCGCAGCACTAAAAGTCCTTGTTCCCACTTCTTTGTAAAGCTCCTTTATTACACCAACTATTTTTTGTCGTTAGAGAAGTTAATGCATTATGAAACCATTTAATACGCAGGTAACTTCCTTAGACCAAAATAGTTATGACATTCTTGGAGTCATAACTGTTTAGAGTTTAGTGTTTTGTAGCACGAATGTCATACTGTATAACTTATGAACTAGGGTGTCGTCAAAGTGTTTCGGCGGCCTATATTCCCCGTTATTTCCTTTCTATAGCTCTAGTTACAAACCTACGACACCCGTGCCTTGGGGTATCGTCATAAAAGCTACGATACCCCAGATTACTGTTAAGACACCGTAGTTACAAACCTACGACACCCGTGCTCCAAACTAATGCTGGAGAAAAGCCTCGCGACATCGCAGGAGAAAATCGGCCGAAAATCAGTGACGACACCCTAGAAAAAAAGTTGGGAGTATTGCGACACCCAAGTTAAAGTAATAAGACACCTCTGTTAAACAAATACGACACCCCAGTTATGCTCGGCAGAAAATCTTCGCGACACCACAGTTCAAATATCACGACACCTAGCAACAACGCTACGACACCAATGCTTATAACCTTACGACACCCAAGGAGGAATTCAGCCAAAAATCATTCGTGACACCGCAGTTGAAATGCTACGACACCCTAGCGGCAACGCTACGACACCCATGCTTATAACCTTCACGATCTTTGTTTGTTGTTTTCCGGGGTGTCGTAGTTTGTTCTCTGGGGTGTCTTTAACTGCTAAAGAGTGTCGTACTTATAACTGCTGGAGAGAAGGCCCGTGACACCCCAAGAGGAATTCGCTTGAAAATCTTTGCGACACCCAAGTTGAAACGTTATGACACCCTAACGATAATGCTACGACACCCGTGATTATAACCTTCGCGATCTTCATTTGTTGCTTTCCGGGATGTCTTTAACTGCTAAAGGTGTCGTTATTTTTTATATGGGGTGTCGTAAGTTGTTTCATGGGGTGTCGTTAGTTTCTGCCTGAACATTTTCAGTTATGGTGTCGTAATATGTGAACCTTGGTGTCGTTAGGCCCTTCCTCAATGTGTTATGAATGGGTGTCGTAATTTTATAGCTTTGGTGTCATTTTTTATAAACTAGGGTGTCGCGACTTCTGAATTCGGCCGTTGTAAGTTCATGTCTTTAACTATTAATGGTGTCGTAGTTTTTAACCAGGAAGATGAACAATGAGCCATTATTCAGATCAAAGATGGCATGTATTCCTGGTATTTGAGGTTCAATCATAATCGTATTGTCGTATTTCTTCAAGTTATATTGATAGCTAAATCTATGGATATCATTGTTCATGACTGTGTGCCTATATTTCCACAGACGATGCTGAAATTATAGATCGGAAAGAATCGAGCACACTCCCAGGCGTGCACCTTCACCCATCGCTCCAAATGCAGGGTTGATACTGTAGTTCCTCAAACTGGAATGGAATTCAATTCAGCAGATGATGTATATACGTTCTACAATGGATACGCGAAACGAGTAGGCTTTGGAATCACAACAGTGTGTAGCAGGGCCAACAACAAAAACAACTTTGCTTCAAGCACCTGGCGTGTTGGAGGCAAGGAAAATCCAGAAAATCAGAGAAGAGTATGAATCATAGGGATACTGGGAAAGTTGGTTGTATGGCATCCATAAAAGCAAGACTGAATGCTACAAGTGGTAAGTGGATATTGGATGAGGTTTCTCTAGAACATAACCATGGGCTCTCCATAACATCAGCTGGTTATCTACGGTCGCATAGGAGGATCAGCACACCAGAGAAGGCAGAGATCAGCAATTTACATGCCGTGAATGTTCCGACGACTCAGATATACTCTGCCATAGCAAGGAGAAAAGGGGGAGAGGACAATTGGATTTCACCGAGAAGGATGCTCGTAACTTCATTAGTCGCGAACGTCAGTCTAAGCTGAAAGAAGGAGATGCTCAGTCGATGGTAATTCATTTCCCGAAATGCAACTCAAAAATCCCAATTTCTTCTACTCCTTAGACCTCAATGATAATGGTCATCTGAGGTCTGTCTTCTGGATTCATCCAAGGTCAAGATTGGCATGCACATACTTCGGTGATGTTCTAAGCTTTGACTCAACTTACTTGACAAACAGATATCAAATGCCTTTTTGTCCATTCGTTGGGGTCAACCATCATGGACAGTCAACCTTGCTTGGATGCGCATTGTTGTCTGATGAGAGTACTGAGACATATAAATGGGTTTTTAGACTTGGCTGGATGCAAATGGTGGTCAAGCACCTATTGCCATGATTACTGATCAAGATAAGGCAATCGAGGCTGCTGTCAAAGAAGTTTTTCCTAATACACACGACATCGATTTGTCTTTGGCATATATTGAAGAAGATACCGGAAAAGATTGGCCACATTTGCACGGCAAATCCCAAATTTATGGTTGATTTCGATGAGGCATATATGATTCATTGACCATACAATTCATTCGAGGAAAGGTGGGCACATGTTATGGAGAAATATAAAGAATGCAAGGCTATAGATTGGTTCAATGTCCTTTACGAATGTCGGGATAAATGGGTCCAGTTTACCTAAAGGATACATTCTTCGCAGGTTTGTATGTCATTGTCTTTGGTTCATGTTCGCGTTCAATGCTTCTTTTTTTGACAAAATTATGTACAGGGATGTCATCTTCACAAAGGAGCGAGGGCATAAATCACTTCTTCGATGGGTTTATAAATTCGAAGACTACACTAACGGAGTTCATAGGTAAGTACGAAGATGCCTTGGAGAAAAGGTACGAGGCCAAAATGAGGAAGATAATAGGACATTGCAAACGATTGCTTTCCTAAAGACATCATCACCTTTTGAGAGACAAGCTGCAGGAAGGTATACAAGCGCATTTTCAAAAAATTTCAGAATGAGATCCTTGAAATGGCTGCATCAAATACTAAATTGATCAAGGAAGCTGATAACTGTTGTGTATATTGTGTAAAGTCGTATGAAAGGATTGAAGTCGATGGAATCGGCAAGGAGATGATCAAAGATTATATCGTGTCATACGATAGAAATATTGAGGATGTCCAATGCCAGTGTCGATCCTTTCAGTTTAAGGGTTACCTGTGTAGGCATGCCTTGTTGGTTCTTCATCAAAGCAACGTATTTCATTTACCATATAAATACTTCTTGAAGAGATGGTGCAAGGACATGAAATACCAATTCGATGATTTCGACTGCAATACTGAAGGTTGTGATAAAAGCACACGAAAATCACAGTACGCAGTGACAATTTTTTATTTGAAATGTCTTAATATATGTTTTCAATAATATTATGTTATTGATTGTAGATATAGTTTGCTGAGTCATCGGATGATGAAGCTCGCAGAGATAGCCTCCATGTCTGAAGATGCATTTAATTTAGTGATGGATGGTCTAACACCCTATTCAAAATTGTGGATGCTAACTACGCAGCTAAGCCAAGTACAGAGCTTGTAATTCAAGATCCTTAGCAAATTGGGACGAAAGGTCGCCCAAGAGAGAACATATTAAAGAGTGGAGTCGAGAATAAGTCAAAAAGATCAAGGAAAAATATGGTCAAGGCAATTTGATGCTCCACCAATGCAAAATGAAATAAAAGCTGCTTCAAGCAACAGGCAGAGTTGTATGTAGTTAATTAACACCGGAGAGACATGGAAAGAATTGTACCACCTTCCGAAACTTTGATGGATGAGTTCGATGCTTATGTATTGAGTTAACTAACACAGGAGCATATATAAAACATGGGTGTCATAACTTTGTAACTAGGGTGTCTTGGTCACAAATGAAGTGCTTTGTAACTAGGGTGTCTTTTTCAGCCAAATGAAGTGCTCATCTCGTCTGCCAAAAAGATTTGATATTTTACGAATATGCTTGCACTGTTACGACACCCCAGCTCTCGCCTAACGACACTCTCACTCTGGGCTAATGACACCAAAGCTTTTAGTGCAACGACCTCCAGCTCTGGGCTAACGACACCCTAGCTTTAGCTCGACGACACCCGAAAGGAAAAATCCTACGACATCCCATTTCTCACGAAAGGACACCAATGCTTTTAGCGCAACGACCCCCAGCTCTAAGCTAACGACATCCTAGCTTTAGCTCGATGACACCGAAAGGCCAAATCCTACGACATCCCATTTCTCACGAAAGGACACCAATGCTTTTAGTGCGACGACCCCCAGCTCCAAGCTAACGATACCCTAGCTTTAGCTCGATGACACCCGAAAGGCCAAATCCTACGACATCCCATTTCTCACGAAAGGATACCAATGCTTTTAGCGCGACGACCCCCCAGCTCTAAGCTAACGATACCCTAGCTTTAGCTCGATGAACCCAAAAGGCCAAATCCTACGACATCCCATTTCTCACGAAAGGACACCAATGCTTTTAGCGCGACGACCCCCGGCTCTGGGCTAACGACACCCTAGCTTTAGCTCGATGACATCCGAAAGGCAAAATCCTACGACACCCCTGTTCTCATGAAAGGACACCAAAGCTTTTAGCACGACAACCCCCCAGCTTTGGGCTAACGATACCCTAGCTTTAGCTCGACGACACCCGAAAGGAAAAATCCTATGACACCCTTATTTTCATGAAAGGACACAAAAGCTTGTAGCGCGACGACTCCCCAGCTATGCACTAATGACACCATAGCTTTAGCGCAACGATACCCGAAAGGCAAAATCCTACGATATCCCATTTCTCACGAAAGGACACCAAAGCTTTTATCGCGACGACCCCCAGCTCTGGGCTAACGACACTCTAGCTTTAGCGCGACGACACCCGAAAGGCAAAATCCTACGACATTCATTTCTTACGAAGGACACCAAGCTTTTAGCGCAACAACCCTCCAGCTCTGGGCTAACGACACCCTAGCTTTAACTCGACGATACCCGAAAGGCAAAATCCTATGACACCCCTGTTCTCACGAAAGGACACCAAAGCTTTTAGCGCAAAGCGCGCGACGACCCCCAGCTTTGGGCTAATGACACCTTAGCTTTAGCGCGACGACACCCAAAAGGCAAAATCCTATGACATCCCATTTTTCATGAAAGGACACCAAAGCTTTTAGCGCAATGACCCCCAGCTCTGGGCTAACGACACCCTAGCTTTAGCGCGACGACATCCGAAAGGCAAAATCCTACGACATCACATTTCTCACGAAAGGACAACAAAGCTTTTAGCGCGATGACCCCCAGTTCTGGGCTAATGATACTCTAGCTTTAGCGCGATGATACCCAAAAGGAAAAATCCTACAACACCCCTGTTCTCAATTTACAACATTTTAGTTTTCAATTTACGACATCATATATGAAAACTTAAGAAATTGTGAAGTAGAAAAGGCATAAATATGAATAAATCGAGGACACCCCTATTCTCAGTATAAATTTTTGCATTTGCATTAAATCTGAAATAGTGTTAGTATGAATAAATTATAAATTTTTATTCAAAGAAGAATAAAAAATTAAGAACATGTTTCGACAATGTCGCTAATCTTTTGGTTCAGGCCCTCTCTCAATATCGTCGCAGCTAAGTGTCGCCGGTAATCTCTGACTTCCTCATCCATGAAATCCAGCTTCATATCAGGATTGTCCGTCGAGCAAGACATTCCATGTATCTCAGACAGTACAGGCCGCAATCCAGCGATCCGCTCGGTTGGCTTGGGCAATCCGAAATCTCTTCCATCGGCCACTCCATCACTTCCTTCTTATCGCAGTAGATATGGAATATGTGGCCTAGAATTGTATGCCATTTCCTTGCATTGGCCTTGTACTTCGGGTTGCGTTTCATTGAATTCAGGTGCATGAACACCTTCCTTTCCATGTCGACAGCAACCAAATGCCAGTGCGAGTTATCAGAGTTTACAATGTGAAAAGAAACCGGAATTGGGCCTTATCTTCATCCGATACATTGTCAAATATCGCAGCCCCAGATGATCAGCAAGTTCATGAGCAGGTGATGAGGAAGTCAGACATAGAGCAGGTACGAAAACTGATGCAAAGATGCACTTATGATATCGGTCAGGATGCTCTGCCCAGTTGCGCATCAGAAACTCCTGGCCGGCAATCAATTATCTGCCAATAAATGTAAAACGATTAATATAATTCTAAAATCAACAACTTGAACATGTTCCTTGATATACTTACATCATCTATTATCATCTCATTGTTAATGAGATCCTGAAGATTTTTTCTTGTTACAACTCCATTAAACTTATTGGTGTAGACGATCTCGTCGGTTGTTTCGCTCAAAAAAATTTGAATAATAATTTGGTCATCTTCGACCGTTGTGTTGGGCTTTGACATGCCCACTGTCTTCGATGACTTTTAGGACGGGTTGTCTCATAACAATTCCCGACCTTGGAAGCCTTACGCTTCCTCGGCTGTTTTTTAATCCTCCTAACAAGCGAAGGCACTCCAATTATTTCTAAGTCCATATTGTCATCCTTTGGCGCAGGGGTGCCAAGTTTATTATCGGATATGGACTCTCTCTTTATTTTCATTCCCCTGCTCTGTTTTATCAACCAATGAATCCCCCTCCAATATGTTCTCCTCTGATTTTGCATTCCCTGTCTCAATTGGAAACTCGGATGAATGGTCCTCCTCCATCTTCTTCTCCTCAATATTTCCTTTCAGGCTCGCGGAGGACCAACTCCAAGGAATGCCCCTCTTCTGTTTTCTCGTCCCCTTGTCCTCCTCGGTTATTGCATAACTTTCCTTTCTGAGCAGTGAATTGAGGAGGCTCTCAGCAATGGACAGCCTGTGCCTGACATCTTCGAGTTGATCCTTAACACACTGCCAATTCATTCCTCAACTCGGCACAGCTTTCGCAGCGCTCTGTTGGTTGAGGCGATGCTACTGTCTATTGAGGAGAAGCCATCGCTCTTCTGGCAATGGTTCAATAGCTCCCTCTAACTGCAAACAAGATGATAACAAATTAATATTAAGTGAACATATTGACACATTAAGTTGAAAAAATATGGTCAGAGCAATGGAGCAATGTAGTAGCTTACCAAGTCCTGAGGCTGCAAGTCGGCAACCCGAACCGATTGGATCTTCATTTGGTGGTCATACCACTTCAACAGCCGGGGCCGTTTATCAGGGTATGCTGGCTCTCGCATTGATGTATGCTCGAGGAACCACGCCTGAACATGATATTTTTTGGATATAAAAAAAGTAATATTACAAAAAAATTTACTCAACACTACTAATTTGTCTCAATAATCCTTACCACCAGTGCTGCCGAGCATCCGAACAAGGTAGGCTGCCTCCTAACCTTTTTTGCATTCTTTGAGTGCACCGGCTCCTCGGAACGCAAGCAAGCAGCTATTTCTGGGAGAGCCAGAACAATCAATCCTTCAGTGCCGAAGCCCAGTCGATGCTATCCAGTTGACTTAAGTCATCCAAGTGCTGGATGAGATACCGTGGACATCTCTGATTAGACTTTGGAGCCAAAAACATGGCCAACATGTATGCGATCCAAAGTCGGACGGTGTCCTCGACATCCTCCTGTACTTTAGATGATCGGAGTTGAAATATCAACTTCTCCAAACCTTCTTGGCGAAGATCTAAACCCTGGCCAAACCGTCTGAACAACCTTCCGTTGAACATTTGGCTGGACGTGTCGATCTTCTTCCCATGACATGGAAGACCCAGAATGAGTGCGACTTCTCGGCACTGAATAGAACCGGCTTGCCACAAAAAATGAACTCGTCGCCTCCATTGTGACATCTTATGATGTCTGCTAGCAGTCGCCCGTCGACTGTGAACGTCTGCATGTCGACGAAGGCACCAAATGGGGTCCTTCGAATAAGTTTTGTATGCGTCTAGAGAACCCCATCCTCCAAACCTTCTGAACATATACTGCCGGCCTGCAGCTATTCTTAAACAGCTGGGAAGCCTTCACTGGGGGGACTGGAACAATTTTATGTCATCTGAAACAGGGGGTAAAACAGTCAGCTGGGTGCCATTATGTATGAACTAGGGTGTCATGACATTTTAAGAGAGGATATCATAATATTTAACATAGTGATAAACATACCTGAAGGAGCCGCATCCTCATTCGAACGAAGAACCATGTCCTTGCATTGTTCCGCCATTTTCTCCTGTCTGCTTCTTCTTTGTTCGCGGTCTTCGTCCACAAACGAAAGCACTCATCTCCATGAATGAAGTAGATGGAAGAAAGAACTATGGAAGAAATTTAGGACACCAGTGGCTTCTCGAGCAACAAATGAAGGACCTCTAGGGTTCAGAAATTTTTTTATGCCGACCTCAGAGAAATATGAAAGGACACCAGGAGCGCCACGATCATATCAATGATACCAAACCCATAGGAACCGCCCACGTTATGCAACTTTTCTCGAAAAGATGGCATAGCTGAGTTACTAGGGTGTCGTCGAATTACAACTAGGGTGACGTCAAAATTCCACCTAGTTTAAATATATCGTAGTGGTGTCATAAGTTTATACCAAAGGCATCGTAACGTTTCAACTGGGTGTCGCGAATGAAACCCCATGAAACAACTTACGACATCCCAGCTCTCATCTGACAACATCCTAGCTTTAAACCAACGACACCCATGCAGGGTCTTGTTAAGGCAAGGACCTACGACATCCCGACTTAGGCTGTTACGACACCAGCTCTAATCCGATGACACCCTAGCTTTAGCGCGATGACACCCGTGCGGGAACTGTTAAGGCGGGGACCGACGATATCCCCGACTTAGGCTGTTACCGATACCCCAGCTCTCATCTGACGATACCTTAGCTTTAAGGCGACGACACCCATGCCGGGACTTGCTAAGGTGGGGACCAACGACATCCCCGACTTAGGCTGTTATGACACCCCAGCTCTCATCGAACGACACCCTAGCTTTAGCGCGACGACACCCGTGCGGGGACTATTAAGGCGGGTCCGACGATATCCCCGACTTAGGCTGTTACTGGCACCCCAGCTCTCATCTGACGACACCCTTGCTTTAAGACGACGACACCTGTGCGGAACTTGTTAAGGCGAGAACCGATGACATCCCCGATTTAGGCTGTTACGACACCCCAGCTCTCATCTGACGACACCCTAGCTTTAGCGTGATGACACCCATGCAGGGACTGTTAAGGTGGGGACCGACGACATCCCCGACTTAGGCTGTTACCGATACTCCAGCTCTCATCTGATGACACCCTAGCTTTAAGGCGACGATACCTGTGCCGGGACTTGTTAAGGCAGGGACCGACAACATCCTCGACTTAGGCTATTACGACACCTCAGCTCTCATCTGACGGCACCCTAGCTTAGCGCGACGATACCCATGCAGGGACTGTTAAGGCGGGGACCAACGGCATCCCGACTTAGGCTGTTACGACACCCCAGCTCTCATCTGACGATACCATAGCTTTAAGGCGACGACACCCGTACCGGGACTTATTAAGGCGGGACCGACGACATCCCCGACTTAGGCTGTTACGACACCCCAGCTCTCATCTGACGACACCCTAGTTTTAAGGCAACGACACCCATGCGGAGACTGTTAAGGCGGGGACCGACGACATTCCTGAATTAGGCTGTTACGAAACCCCAGCACGGTGTCATAGCATTGGTTCTAGGGTGTCGTAAGGTTTAAACTAGGGGTATAACTGAGTCGAGACAACTCGCAAGTAGCTCGAGATCGACTCGAAAAATACTCGAAATCGACTCGTTGCTTATCGAGTCGAGCTCGAGCTCGAGCTACTTGAGTAAATTATCGAGCCGAGTTCGAGTATTAAAATACTCGGCTAGAAAAGCTTGCAAGCTTGATTGAGCTTACGTAACTTTTTTTAAAATATAAAAATTTATCTGATTAGATCGGGCAATCAGTGGTTTAGTGGGGCTCTAAGACAAAATTAGAAAAAGTGAAAAATAAACCGTCATTCGTCTCAGCAGAAAATTAGGAAAACGAACGTCACTCCTCTTTTGCTAACCTGCTCCTGCCATAATAACCCAGTCAAAACTCGCATAGAGTTATTAATTTATTCCATCAGTCAAAACTCGCATAGAGTTATTAATTTATTACATCTTTGACGTGTTATCGGTGAGATCACTATATTAACATTAATCCACAAGAACATCTGAATCATCATACCAGAATCACCACAGAGTAAAAAAGGGCGTGACTGACGCCCAGTCGCCCACCATCCCTTTGGTGCCTTCTCCTCAAAACCTATCTTCCCTCCGCGGCGTGAGTGCGTGGCTCTCGTCCCTCCCTCCGTATCCCCAAAACCCATCTTCCTCCGTGGCGTGACTCTCATGACCTTGTCCCTCCCTCCGTGTCCCCAAAACTCATCTTCCTTCCACGGCATGACTCTCGTCCCTATGAACAGCAAGAGGATAGGGCTCATCTCTAAACGGTAACGGGTAAGCCCTATCTCCATAAAGATAATGATAATCTTTGCCCTATCTCTAACAGTGAGAGCTCCTTTGAATTTTTTGCTAAGAAAATATTTTATTTTAATTTAAAAAATATATTTTTTAATTTTTATACAAAAATTCAAGTTGAGTCAAGCTCGAGTACATCGAGTATTTCATCGAGCTTGAGCTCGAGCTTGAAATAAAAAACTCGATTGAGCTCGAGTCGAGATTCGGGCTTCAAATTTTAGAGTCGAGTTGAGCTCGAGCTTGGCAATGTATCGACTCGACTCGGCTCGATTACACCCCTAGTTTAAACTGGGGTGTCGCAAAGGATTTTGGCTGAATTCTCATGGGGTATCGCGGGGCTTCTCTCCATGGCCAGTTTTAAGCACGGGTGTCGTAGCATTGGTGTTAGGGTGTCGTAAGATTTAAACTGGGGTGTCGCAAAGGATTTTCGGCCAAATTTATGTGGGTGTCGCGGGGCTTCTCTCCATGGTCAGTTATAATTATGGGTGTCGTAGCGTTGTTGCTTGGGTGTCGTAAGGTTTCAACTGCGGCATCGTAGATCTTTTTTTTGGGTGAACATAACTTGGTGTCATAATACTTCCGACCTGTTTCTTCTTGGGACGTCGTAAAGCTTATCCATTCAGTGCATTTAAACCACGAGCACCAAGTGGCCGATTGAATAATTGAAAAGTGCTCATTCTGTCATGCGAGGAGAGACACTTTGATTTACTATAATGAAGATGCTAGCATGGCCAATCCTTGTTCCGAATCGGGGATTGGAACACTGAGTTCGACGAGATTTGGTTTCCCAATACTCTCTTCAGTAATGTTTCTGTCCCCCCATCCCCCAACTCGATGGCTATAAAAGGGGAAAGGATGAGAATTGCCTGCAACCACAGGAAGGGTAAACAACATCGGAGGTAGTTTAAGAAAGCTTCGCCCATGACGACATTGGAGGTAGACGAGCTGGCTATCGCCTTTAGCATGAAACTTTGGCTCGATGGCTTCAACGAAGATGTGGAAAAGCAAACTGCCAAGGGATCGTTGAAGACCAACTCTGGTGTATCTCCAAATCCCTTTTTAGCATACAAGTGAGAAGAAGAGAAAGGGAGGAGACCATAGAGGTCCACCTAGAAACGCAAAAAAATGTTTCCATTTGAAATTGTAACGAAATTTTGCAATGACTAATAATTTATAGATGAACTTGCAACTGCTTTGATGCTACTGTGTTTTAATAGTAAATCTAGGGTATCGTAGCTTTATTACGATTACGATTGATTTTCTCCTGAGATGTCGTGAAGCTTTTCATCTACGCATGAATGGATGTCTTAGGTTTGTAAGTAGGGTATCGTACTATTTCAGCTTGGATGTTGTCAATGGTTTTCGGCCGATTTCCTCTTGGGATGTCGTAAAGTTTTCTCCTAAGCGTGAACGGGTGTTTTAGGTTTGTAAATAGGGTGTTATACTATTTTAGCTTCGATGTTGTCAATGGTTTTTAGCCGATTTCCTCCTATGATGTCACAAGGCTGTTCTTCAGCGTCCGGTGTAAGGCCATAGGTGTCATAAATTTAAACCTACGGTATCTTAACAGTAAAGCTTGGGTGTTCCGGGCAATTTTCTAAATAGGCGTCTTCGGTTTATAACTAGGGTGTCATACTATTTCAGCTGGAATATCATCATTGATTTTCTGCCGATTTCCTCCTGGGGTATCGCGAGGTTTCTCTCCATGGTCAGTTATAAGCACGGGTGTCGTAGCATTGGTGTTAGGGTGTCATAAGGTTTCAACTGGGGTGTCGCAAAGGATTTTTGACCGAATTTCTCCTGGGGTGTCGCTGGGCTTCTCTCCATGGTCAGTTATAAACACGGGTGTCATAGTATTGGTGCTAGGGTGTCGTAAAGTTTCAACTTGGGTGTCGAAGGATTATCGGCCGAATTTCTCCTGGGGTCATAGCATTGTCGCTAGTGTGTCGTAAGGTTTCAACTGGGGTGTCGTGAAGGATTTTCGGCCGAATTCTCATGGGGTATCGCGGGGCTTCTCTCCATGGCCAGTTATAAGCACGGGTGTCGTAGCATTGTCGCTATGGTGTCGTAAGGTTTCAACTGGGGTGTCGCAAAGGATTTTAGGCAAAATTCCTCATAGGGTGTCGCGGGGCTTCTGTTGACCCAACTATTGATTTTGATGATTAATAAAAGACATGAGTATATTCATTTTGTTTCTAACAGATTTAACAAGTGTTTCAGGGATTAAAAATGTTTGATCAATCAAAAAGAATAAAGAAACATGTTTTGAATCAATGTTTTAAAAGAAATTTCAAAGTTCAGAGCCTGGAGTCGACACCCAAATAGTCAGGAGCCGACCCCAAGGCATATAAGAAGGTTTCTGGGATTTTGGCACGATCTGGAGTCGACACCCAAGGTTTCGGAGCCGACTCCAACCTGAGATACAGAGAAGTGCATTCTGTTTTAGTTTCTGGAGCCGACACCTAGAATTTGGGAGCCGACACCTGAGATTTCGGGAGCCGACACCTAAGGTTCTGGAGTCGACTCTAACCTGAGAATAGAGAGCGTGTTTTATGGACTTTTCTGGAGTGACACTTACAGTTTCCGGAGCCGACTCCCGAAAGCAACGAGCCGACACTTACCTTTCTCGGAGCTGACTCCCCAACAACTTTTCTTTACTATTTTGAACACCCGACTTGGAGCCGACACCTAAAAAGTTGGAGCCGACTCCAACCTGTCAGGAACATTTTTTATCTGTCAGAACGTACTTCAACGGTAAGATTTCTTTTCACCTAACCTCTAACGGCTATTTTCTTTGTGTGTAGAAGAATCCAAACATCTCCAACGGCTATATTTTCCACCTAAAACTTGGATTAAGAAGATCTATAAAAAGGAAAAAGTCCGTTTGAAAAATACAGAGGAAAAATAGAAAAGGAAAAGAAATATTTTATGAAAAATCAAAAATCTTGAGAGAGAATCAAAAGGAAAGACTCAGAGCTTACATCAACCAATCCAAGAGAGTCCAAAGAGAAATCCAAGGCATTCAAGTTCAAAATCAAGGATTTTCCAAGTAAAGAAAAAGAAAGCAAAAGCCCTGATTTTCCCAACTTCTCAACTGAATCTTTGTGAAGAATCGAGCTGAGGCCTGATTCAACATTTCAAAGGAGAAGAGGAAAAAAGAAAAGAAGAAAAGCCAAATCAAAGCTTCAAACAGGCTTTTCTAACCTTGTTTATTTAATTGATATTGCTCATTAAGGAGCTGCTTGTATTAAACTCTATTTTATATTGTTGGCTAGTTCAATCAAGGGATTGAATTAGTGGAGGTTGTATACCTCGGTACAAGCTAGGATAGCTTGTGTTGGGTTTTGTGCTGGTGAGCCCGAAAACCAGCTGGGTTCGTTGTGATCCCGGAAAACAACAAGTTTGAGTTGTGAGCTTGTAAAACAACTCGGCTGTAATCTAGAGAGATTATAGTGTGGACCCAAGTGATCTTGGGAGTGGACGTAGGTGTTGGATACCGAACCACTATAAAATCCTTGTGTTTGCCGTGTTTTGTCTCTCTCTATCTCTATCTTTTTATTGTGCTTATATTTATCACTTAATCTCATTTTAAATAGTTTTTAAAAGTTAAATTTTTAAGAACCCAATTCACCCCCCCCTCTTGGGTTGCCATCTGGGCCAACAATTGGTATCAGAGCAAGTGCTCATTTTTTTTGATCTCACGATCAAGAGCTAAAGGTCATTATGGCAACACAAAGTGGTTCTTTTTGCTGAAGGTCATTCTACGAATAGACCTCCACTTTTTAATGGCTCAAACTATTCTTATTGGAAAGCTAGAATGAGGATATTCATTCAAGCTTCTGATTATGAGCTTTGGGGTGTTATATTAATGGACCTAGTACACCCACACACCTTATTGATGGCACTAGTTCCAAAGCCCGAAAGGGATTGGAATGATAATGATAGGAGAATGGCTCAACTTAATGCCAAAGCCATTAATATCTTATATTGTTCCTTAGATTCAAATGAATTCAACCGCATCTCTACTTGTAATTTCCGCTAAAGAAATATGGGATAGGTTGGAAGTTACACATGAAGGAACAAACCAAGTAAAAGAATCAAAGATAAATATTTTGTTCATAAATATGAATTGTTTACAATGGAACAAACTGAAACCATCACATGCATGTTCACTAGATTCACCGATATTGTGAATGGTTTGAAAAGTCTTGGAAGTTTATACTAATGCTGATCTTGTTCGCAAAATACTCAGGTCATTGCCAAGATCGTGGGAAGCAAAAGTCACAGCAATCCAAGAAGCCAAAGACCTCAATGCACTACCTTTAGGAGCTTCTAGGATCTCTCATGACCCACGAATTGACAATGAGGCAGCATAGAGGAGGAAACAAAAAGAAGAAAACCATTGCCCTAAAGGCTGCAGAAAGGAGAGAGCAGCAGTGATGATAGTGATGAAGATGATGAGACTGCTCTCTTGGCCAAGAAATTTAAGAAGATTTATGAGAAAAGGAACCCTTCCAAAGAAAATTTGGAAAAAAATGGAAGGAGAAAAGGAAAAGAAAGGAAAGGACAAGAAAAGAGAAAGACCCCTTGATATGTTATGAGTGTAAGAAACCGGGGCACTTTAGATATGATTGTCCTCAATGAAAAAGACAAGAAAAAGAAGAAAGGCATATGTTGCAACATGGAGTGATGATGAATCCTTCATCCGAAGAAGAACAAAAGGAAGTTGCAAACATTTGCTTCATGGCCAACGACGACGACAATGAGGTAAGTTCTGAAACCTCTGATGATTTTACTTTTGATGAAATGTTTGAGCTTTTAATGAACTTATGATGATTTTAAATTTGAAAAAGAAAAAATCTTTGAAAAATGATAATTTAGTTTGCTAAAGAGAAGGATAAACTTAACTAATGAAGTTGAAAAACTAAAATCTGAAAATGAAACTAAAAGATAAAGAGTTAATTTAATGAAAATGTTAAAAAGAAGAAGTTGATAAATATAGAAATATGTTGATAAATTTACATATAGTTGAAAAACTTAATTTGCTATTGAGTAGTCAAAAGCTGTTTTTGATAAAGCTGGATTAGGATATAACACATAAGAAAAAAAATTTAAAAATTTTTTAAAAGAACTAAGAATATTTTTTGTAATGTAATGAAAAAGGTCACAAATCCTTTGAATGCAAAACTTAAAAACAACAAGAATTTAAATATTAAAGCTAAGAAAATATGGGTTCCGAAAGGAACAATTTTGTTGCTACTAACCATGAAGGACCCAAGAAAGCTTGGGTACCTAAACATAAAGTTTGATTATTGCAGGAATGTCTTGTAGCCAAAAGATCAAAGAAAGTGGTATCTTGATAGCGGCTGCTCAAGACATATGACGGGTGACAAAGAGGAATTCATCACCCTAGAAGAAAAAGAGGAGTTGTGACATTTGGCGATAACGGTAAAGGTCAAATTTGGGCCTTGGTAAAGTTCGCATAACTCCATCTATATTATTGAAAATGTTTTATGTTAATGGTTTAAAGCATAATTTAATTAGTATAAGTCAATTATGTGATAAAAACTTTAATGTTTCATTTGAAATCTTCTATTATGCACTGTAACTAATCCCATTGATGATAGCATTGTTTTACTGGTTATAGATTTGGCAATGTATACTTAGTTGACAGACAAAACTTCTAAGTAGTCATTGCTTAATTGCTGATAATGCTAACATAATGATATTAGTTGGTTGTGGCATCGTAGATTAGGTCATGCAAGCACACACCTTATTTCAAAATTAATTAAAATGGATTTAGTTAAAGATTTACCTAAATAGATTTTGAAAATAAAATTTGTGATGCATGTCAATTTGGAAAACAAACTAGAAGTTCTTTAAATCTAAAAAATTGTTTCAACTTCTAGGGGACTAGAGCTACTTCACATGGACCTTTTTGGACCAACTAGAACCACAAGTCTAGGAGGAAAGAAATATGGTGTGATTGTAGATGATTATTCTAGATATACTTGGGTAATGTTTTTAGCTCACAAAGATGAGACTTCTCGATGTTTGAAATTTTTCAAGAAAGTCACAAATGAGAAAAACACTACTATAGTATCTCTTAGAAGTGATCATGGACAGAATTTGAAAATCACTTATTTGAAAATTTCTGCACTGAAAATGGAATTAATCATAATTTTTCAGCCCTAGGACTCCACAACAAAATGGGTTGTAGAAGAAAAAAAATAGAACTTTAGAAGACATGGCCCGTACCATGCTATGTGAAAGCAACTTACCAAAGTACTTTTTGGGCGGAAGCTATTAACACAGCATGTTACATCTTAATAGAGCTTTAATAAGACCAATATTAAAGAAAACACCTTATGAATTATGGAATGAAAGAAAACCAAATATAAATTTTCATGCATTTGGATGTAAATGTTTCATTCATAATAATGGTAAAATAACTTAGGAAAATTTGATGCTAAATCTGATGAAGGAATTTCTTAGGTATTCAACAACTAGTAAGCCTATAGAATCTTTAACAAGAAACCTTAATAGTAGAAGAATCCATTCATGTAGTTTTTGATGAATCTTTAGCATCAAGTTCAGAAAAGATTGATGATGAGGAAGATACAAACATATTGAAAAAGATCTTGAAAAACTTAATATTGAAGTATCTTCAGATCATGAACAAGAAGCTAAAGATGATGATTCACATAAGGATTGATGATGTTGATACTAATCATAATGATGTAGATCTTCCAGAGATTGGAGATATGCCTATAGTCATCCAAAGGAATTGATTATAGGTGATCCATCTCAAGGAGTAAGAACTAGATCATCATGAGAAATATCAATAATCATCTTGCATTTGTATCTCAAATTGAACCTAAAACTATTGAAGAAGCTGAAAAAGATAATAATTGGATGTTAGCTATGCAAGAAGAATTAAATCAATTTACTAGGAATAATGTTGGACAGTTGATAGACCTAAAGGTCATTCAGTTATAGGATCTAAATGGGTATTTAGAAATAAATTAGATGAAAATGGCATAGTAATTAGAAACAAAGCTAGATTAGTTGCAAAAGGATATAATCAAGAAGAAGGAATTGATTTTGATGAAACTTTTGCACCTGTAGCTAGATTAGAAGCAAGATTACTACTTGCATTTGCATGTCATATGAACATAAATTTATTTCAAATGGATGTTAAAAGTGCATTTTTAAATGGTTTTATAAATGAAGAAGTTTTGTAGAACAACCACCTGGTTTTGAAGATCATGAATTTTCAAATCATGTTTTTAAATTGCACAAAGCACTATATGGTTTAAAACAAGCACCTAGAGCTTGGTATGATAGGTTAAGCAAATTTCTAATTGAAAATGATTTTACAGAGGAAATGTTGATAAAACCTTATTTTTGAAAAGAAAAGTAAAGATTTATTAGTAGTACAAATATATGTAGATGATATTATTCGGTGCTACTAACAATCTCTTGTGTCAAGAATTTGCTAAGTTAATGCAGGGTGAATTCGAGATGAGCATGATGGGAGAACTCAACTTCTTCCTAGGACTCAAATCAAACAAAGCAAAGAGGGATTTTCATCAACCAAACAAAGTACACAAAGGAACTTCTCAAAAAGTTTGGAATGGAATCAATGAAACCCCTTGGAACACCATGAGTCCTTCATGCAAATTAGACAAAGATGAAGATGGTAAGAAGGTTGATCAAAAATACTATAGAGGTATGATCGGATCTCTTCTTTACTTAACAGCAAGTAGACCAGATATCATGTTTGCAGTTTGTTATGTGCTAGATTTCAATCTGAACCTAAAGAATCTCACTTAATTGCTGTTAAAAGAATTTTAAGATATCTAAGTGGAACTAAAAATGTAGGTTATGGTATTCTAGAGACTCAACACTAAACTTAATTGCATATTCTGATTCTGATATGCTGGATGTAAACTAGATAGAAAAAGTACAAGTGGTGCATGTCAATTCTTAGGAAGTAACTTAATCTCTTGGTTTAGCAAAAAGCAAAATTCGGTTGCATTATCTACTGCTGAAGCAGAATATGTTGCAGCTGGAAGTTGCTGTGCTCAAATCCTTTGGATTAAGCGACAACTTGAAGATTATGGCATAACACTTGATAAAACTCCTATTAGATGTGATAATACAAGTGCAATCAATTTAACTAAAAATCCAATTCAACATTCAAGAACAAACACATTGAAATTAGATATCATTTTATAAGAGAACATGTAGCTAATGATGAAATTTGCCTTGATTATGTTAGTACTGAAGAACAATTAGCTGACATATTTACAAAACCTTTGAGTGAAGAGAGATTTTGTTATCTTAGAGGTGAATTAGGGATTTGTGATCCTTTGGAATGACTTTGAAACCCTAAGGAATGATTATCTAGATTTCTATCAATTTCTTGAGATTCCTTTCATAATTTTAAGGACAATTTATCTAGTCATTTGAGCAATTTGATTCCTCATATTCCAAAGATTTTTTTCAAAAATTTATTGACCTTATTTTGACAAGTTTCGGCTGTTTGAAACTCATTTATTTTTCTCTGAAACTGTCAGTGGAGTCGACACCTCAATTTGAGGAGTCGACACCTCTTCTGTGTCGCTCTCGGTCTTTGACCTTGGAGCCGACACCCGCTTAAGTGGAGCCGACTCCAGTTCGGGCGCTAACTGTGTTAGCGACTTGGAGTCGACACCCGACTTTGCGGGAGTCGACACCTGGTGGACCCAAATTGACTATATTAGGGCAGAGTCGACACCTTCTCATTTTTATCTTCTCCAAACCCTCTCCAAATCTTCTCCAAACCCTCTCCAATTCCAAAGCCAAATACTCTTCAAATCAACCATTCCCTAAGATTTCTATGGCACCTAAGCGTAGGGATCGGTCTTTGATGCTCCCGTTGCTACAAGGAAGCGTACGGCAGGCGTCCCGTCCGTGAACCTACTCCAAGTGATGATTCTTCTTCAACTCCCTCAGATAATCCTGGCCCCTCCTCTCCACAGGTAGATACCTTGCTGGGCGAGTTATTACCATGGGTAGGAAAGTAGATTTTGATTTCTTTGAAGCCGAGGGTTTTGACATTGGTAGACAGATTAAAGAACTGGTTGGGATAAAGTTTGTTCTTTGGATGTTCCTACTTATCCAGCTCTTGTTAAAGAATTTTACTGAATTTATCTAGAGGAGATGGTGGAATTGTTAGTTCAGTAAGAGGAAAGAGAATTCATCTTACTTTTCAAATTTTAGGAAATTGTTAGTATTCCTGTCACTGGATTTGTTGCAAACATTCACAGTGAGAGATCAGCTGCTTTATCAAGAATGTTAGGAAGAGAAATAACTGAATTTGAAGAGGTTAGGGCAAACCAATTGCCACTTGAGCTTAGGCTGTTGCATAACATTTGCAGTAGGATTTATTTCCCAAGACTGGCCGTTTTGAGTATGTCTCAGAGCGAGACATTGTAGTCATGGATAGTATCTTGACGGGTCAGCCAATAAATCTTGCTGGAATGATGATATGGTATATGGCTGAGGCCGGGGCAAGAGGAGATCTTCACTGCCTTATGGGATGATCCTAACCTTGGTTTTTAGAAGTCAAGGAGTAGTTATTTCTGAGAATGAGCCATCGAAGAACCTTAGGCACACTGACTACTACAGCTTAGCCACTGTGCACAGGATGGGATTTGTGAAAGTGGATGGTAAATGGAGAGAAAAGGTCATACTGGAGAGGGTTGCTGAGACTAATGTGCCTGGCCCTTCTGAGGCAGGACCATCTGTGAGACACAGCTCACCAGAGCCCAGTCAGAATGTACCTCCAGCTCCACCTGTTCCTTCTCTTTTGATCAGTCATCTATTGGTTTTTCGATACAGTTAGAACAGCTTAGAAGTATTTTTGCTACTCACAAGGAAGAGATGAAATCTAGATAGCCAATTCATGAACCTGAGAGAGACCCTCTATTCTTTGGATGAAAGAATTGGCAAAATTGAGTCTACACTTGGAGCCTCCGCTGAATCTTTAAAGAATGATCTCAAGAACATTTTTGAAGAACTTAAAGATATTGGTGGAGACTCAGAGACTTATTCCAAATGCAATGCTGAGCTTCAGGATAAAATTATGACTGCATGTGCATTTGTTGATAGAAGACTAAAGAATTTGTAAGAACTCAGAGTGAAGGAATGGGAAGAATATTAGAAGATTTGCAAAGACTCATTAGAACTAACTTTTGATTATATTGTAATGAAGTTTCTTTGATGTTATTGAAGTCTAGTTTGATGTTGATTTACTTTTTATTAAAAGTTCTAATGTAATGAAGTTTGATGTAATGAAGTTTCTTTTTGCAATATGATGTAATGTTTGACATTATGATGTAATGAACTTATTTGATACTTAATGAATGTCATTTGATCTTTGAAGCATCTATTTTTGTCATTTCACTTAAAACTTCGTAACCTTTTTGTTGATTACAAAAAAGGGGGAGAAGTTATTGATAGTCGTATATGCATTGAAAGTTATAAAAGGGAAGAGTATTTATTGTATATTTGTAGATGCATTGGAACAATTAAGCTTAATTAATTGCCATATATGCATTGAAAGGATGAATAGATGTTAAAATTGATATAATAATTGGTATCAAACATTAAAAGTTTATTGTTAAAAGGAAAGAATAGATGTTAAATTGAGTATCATAGGGGGAGCTACCTCATTCAGGGGAGCTTACCTGTGAGGAATAAATATTTGAGAAATTTGATTTGAAAATCTTATTGTTTAATCATGCATATACTCAATGTTTTTATAATCATCAAAAAGGGGGAGATTGTTGACCCAATTATTGATTTTGATGATTAATAAAAGACATGAGTATTCATTTTGTTTTAATAGATTTAACAAGTGTTTCAGGGATTAAAATGTTTGATCAATCAAAATGATAAAGAAACATGTTTTGAATCAATGTTTTAAAAGAAATTTTCAAAGTTCAGAGCAGTCGACACCCAAATAGTCAGGAGCCGACCCCAAGGCATATCAGAAGGTTTCTGGGATTTTGGCACGGTCTGGAGTCGACACCCAAGGTTTCGGAGCCGACTCCAACCTGAGATACAGAGAAGTGCATTCTGTTTCAGTTTCTGGAGCCGACACCTGAGATTTCGGGAGCCGACACCTGAGATTTCGGAGCCGACACCTCTAGAGCTGACTCTAACCTGAGAACAGAGAGCGTGTTTTATGGACTTTTCTGGAGCCGACACTTACAGTTTCTGGAGCCGACTCCCGAAAGCGATGAGCGACACTTACCTTTCTCGGAGCCGACTCCCCAACAACTTTTTCTTTACTATTTTTGAACACCCGACTTGGAGCCGACACCTGAAAAGTTGGAGCCGACTCCAACCTGTCAGGAACGGATTTTTTCTATCAGAATGTACTTCAACGGTAAGATTTCTTTTCACCTAACCTCTAACGGCTATTTTCTTGTGTAGAAGAATCCAAACATCTCCAACGGCTATATTTCCCACCTAAAATTTGGATTAAGGAGATCTATAAAAAGGGGAAAAACCGTCCGTTTGAAAAATAGAGAGGAAAAATAGAAAAAGGAAAAGGAAATATTTTGTGAAAAATCCAAAAATCTTGAGAGAGAAATCAAAAGAAAGACTCAGAACTTACATCAACCAATCCAAGAGAGTCCAAAGAGAAATCCAAGGCATTCAAGTTCAAAATCGGAGGATTTTCCAAGTGAAGAAAAGAAAGCAAAAGCCCTGATTTTCCCAACTTCTCAACTGCAATCTTTGTGAAGAATCTAAGCTGAGGCCTGATTCAACATTTCAAAGGAGAAGAGGAAAAGAAAAGAAAAAAGCTCAAATCAAATTCTTCAAACAGGCTTTTCTTACCCTTGTTTATTTAATTGCATATTTGCTCACTTAAGGAGCTGTCTTATATTGTAAACTCTATTTTTTATAGTTGTTGGCTAGTTCAATCAAGGGATTGAATTAGTGGAGGTGGTATACCTCGGTACAAGCTAAGGATAGCTTGTGGTTGGGTTTTGTGCTGGTGAGCCCGGAAAACCAGCTGGGTTCATTGTAATCCCGGGGGAAACAACAAGTTTTGAGTTGTGAGCTTGTAAAACAACTCGGCTGTAATCAAGTAGATTATAGTGTGGACCCAAGTGATACTTGGGAGTGGACGTAGGTGTTGGATACACCGAACCACTATAAAATCCTTGTGTTTGCCGTGTTTTGACTCTCTCACTCTATCTCTTTATTTGTGCTTAATATTTATCCTGCACTTAATCTCATTTATTCCAAAGTACATAGTTTTTAAAAGATTAAATTTTTAAGAACCCAATTCACCCCCCCTCTTGGGTTGCCATATGGGCCAACAGCTTCTTTCCATGGCCAGTTATAAGCACGGGTGTCATAGCATAGGTGCTAGGGTGTCGTAAGATTTAAACTGGGGTGTCGCGAAGGATTTTCGACCAAATTCATGAGGGGTGTCGCGGGGCTTCTCTCCATGGTCAGTTATAAGCACGGTATCGTAGCATTGTCGCTAGGATGTCGTAAGGTTTAAACTGGGGTGTCGCGAAGGATTTTCGGCCGAATTCATGTGGGGTATCGCGTGGCTTCTCTCCATGGTCAGTTATAAGCAAAGCACGAGTGTTGTAGCATTATTGCTAGGGTGTCGTAAGGTTTCAATTGGGGTGTCGCGAAGGATTTTCGGCCGAATTCCTCATATGGTGTCGCGGTCGTTCTCTCTAGAGTTGTAAAATGAGGACACTAGAGCTATATGGACAGGGAATAATGGGGAATATAGGCCGAGACACTCTGACGACACCCTAGTTCTAAGGAAGTTACCTGTGCTTTAAACGGTTTTCTAATGCATTAACTTCCTCTAACGATAAAACACATTGGTGTAATAAAGGAGCTTTACAAAGAAGTGGGAACAAGAACTTTTTACTTCCTGCTGTGGATGACATTTTCTCCAGAAGTTTTTGTACAAAGACTTCAGTGGCTACGTATTCCAGCCTCGAAGCTGAAATATTTTCTTTCGATCGGACTCTCAGAGCGAGGGCTCAGGATCTTGCTCAAACCTTGGACTGATTCCTTGCATCCGAAAGCCAGAGCGAGGGAGAAGAAAGAGTTTTTCTTGCACATATGTAATCCAAGAAAAAATGGCGGTAGAAGTAGGCTGAAGGGAAAGGGCATTTTCGTCTGCACAGTAATTTTTTAAAAAAAGACGAAGCGCTTTTAATGACCGTCACGATCAGAATGTAACATCGTAGCAGAGCCATACCGTTCCGCATCGTCAGCCACATAGGATCCACGTGGACCAATCAGGAGGCGGTGCAGTCCATGTAGGACTTGTTGTATCATGAATGGTGTACAAAGACTTTCCTGAGTTATAAGCAAGCAAATAGATACTATCACAAGCTAGATTGAATGTTTTAGGTTCCATTACGTGGCAGTTATTTATTGGTGAAAAGCATTTCCACTTTCTCGGCCAACGAATTTTGTCACGGAATTGTTGATGGCTTTTGGCCAAAATGCTATCAGGTCCTCATTAGAGGATTAGTATTAATTTAATATCTTAGATTATCCGATCAAGTTTACAGGTATGACAACAGTGCAAGAATTATTAAGAGCGAAAAGAAGCTAATGCCATTAGACATACGGTAACAAGTGATTTTTTTTAACTTTATTATATTGTATTAGACTAGATATTAGATTGTTTCGAAATATATAAAATCATCAACGTGTTCGTCATGCATCTTTAATCTTTCATATATCTAAATATATTTGTTATCTAATAACGGATATTAAATTGTATGGTAGATTAAAAGTTATAGGTAAATATTGTGTTATCACTTTTGCACAGTGAGGAGTACAAGTCTCACGTACTCAATGAAGAAGAATTAAGTGGAAATGGAACAAGGCTTAACTTGCTTGAAATGAGCTTGATTAGGCTTAACATAAGAATAAATAGATAATTATATATAACACTGTTTGTAATAATAGAAAATACGGTCACTTGATATAGTGCTATATTAAGGACATTAAGTTAGCATATGATTCAACAATATGTATACATAAAATGGGTTCAGTGCTTTGCTCTAGAAAACTAATTGATGCAAGAATAGTTACTCATCAAATGGGATCTTTCTCAACGTCATATTGTGAATAGCACACGTGCTAAGACCCAATATGGCTAAAAAGCGTTGCCTACTTATGATAAAGTACTTAGGGAAGATTTTTTTTTTTTTGGGCATCGCATGTGATGCAGAAACATGCACATTGTTGACGCCAAGCCGCCTTCCTCCAACATCAGGGAACGGAGATCCTTCTTTGGGATAGGCTCCTGCAAAAAAGTCCCCAAAGACCGATTGATCCAGTGGGGACCCTTCTACGTTCGAGTCAGCAACTCGAGAACAGACAAGAGTTAACTAGCAGAAGAGGGTTAGAGAACTAAAGTTCAGGATCCTTCCTTCGTTGTGAGTGTGGGCCTTTATACCTGTTCGAAAGTCTCTTTTTCTCGCTTCCAGAAAGCTGCTGATTTCGAGGTGTCTTTATCCGATAACAGACGAAAGGCAAGGCTGACAGTGACGGATCGAAACCGCCTGTCAGAGGTATCCCGTCTCGTCTGCCACCTGCCTAGTGCGGTGCTGTGGGTGGCAGACGGATATGGTTGCATCTGGCATGCGCCATTATGGGGTATGGCCATGCGTTGTTGCAGGCGAGTGGTGGACCACGTGGCCGCTGCAGGTGGTTGGACGGCCACGTGAGCGTGTCAGGTGGCTCAAGGCAGCGGGTTGCCAATCTCGGGGGCCAGACCGGGATGGAAGCTCGAGGCCTAAGCCGAGGCTGATGCTCGAGGCCAAGGCTGAGGTTGATGCTCGAGGCCGAGAGGGACCTCAGAGGTCGAGGGAAGCCTCGGAGGTCGAGGGGGCCCCACGAGGCCGAGGTAGGGCTCCGTCAGTTCCCGTTTGATTTGACGATGTTGGATCACCCACATCAGATGCCCCCTCACCCTTGAGACGAAGTGGGTCCACCCTGGCAAAGCAAAAGGGGTGTCACCTCCCAAGTGGTTGATCCCCGTCCGCTGCCAACCACCCCTGGACACGTGTCTCTGGGCGCTGTGATAGCTTAGTGCAGGCGACCTGGGGGATGTGAAGGGGCAGTCACTGTTGTCCGTCCGATCTGCAGGGATCATCCCCGAGGCGGGGTTGTCCTCTCGAAATCCATGAAAAGCGGCCGTCATCATTGCCATCATGACGATGACGTCAGCGGTCCCGTCATTGGCCGAAGGTGGATCGTCTCATGCGCTGGGCATCTGCTGAGGCAACCCAGCCTATAGCGGGACTCCGCGTGGCTGAGCAGAGGAGGCGGGACGATTTGAAACTTGACAAAGACCCGAGCGAGAACTGAATCTCGCCACTTTGCTTCAACCATCATCGTCTTCCCCCGACTCTTGACCTCCCCTGTAACCCGAGAACTAGCCTCCGCCATTTCTATTGCAGGTCAGCTCCTTGATCCTTTTGAACCTTCTTTTTCTTCCTCGAACCCTTTTCCATGGCCTCTTCACCCTCCTGGTCTTCTTCCACCTCCCCCAGCGACCATATTTCCCCCTCGAGGCTCCATGCCTCTGCATCTCCCTCTCCCTCCTGGTCCTCCAATCCGGAGGACCGTCTTCCTCTTGCCCGGCGGCAGGTCACCGGCAGGGCTCCCGCAAGGAGACGCCCGACGGCCACTGGTAGGGATCCAGTGAGGAGGCGCTAGGCGGCGGCCGGTACCTCCTTGAGGGTAGGGGTGGAATCCCCAACGGGGACCACCTCTACAGTAACGGGCTAGGACCTGGCGAATATCAGGGCCTATTACCAAATCTTCCGAGATATCGGGCTCTTCCTTCCGACCCCCGACGACAGGATGGTCTCTTCTCGGCCCGGAAGAGTGGCCATCTACGAAATATCTTTTAGGTTAGGTCTCCGCCTGCCCTTTCATCCTTTCTTCACCAACCTCCTCGACTACTATTCTCTGACCCCTCCCAGCTAGTCCCAAATTCCCTTCGGACCATTTGCGCCTTCATAGTTCTTTGCCACCACCTCCAGATTATGCCCAGACTCTTCCTCTTCGCAGTTTCTATACCCTTAGGTAGCAGGCGGGTTGGTGGCTGTTCCAGCCTCAACCCGGCCGTGTCCTCAAGCTGCTCCTCCCCTCTTCCATCAAGGGATGGAAGCCTCGGTTCTTTTTTGTAGACCTTGACCATATTAAGCCCAGGTGGGGGGACCCTAACCTTCAGCCCAATATGAACTCCACCATACTCCCGGGAGACAAAGAAGCACTGGGATAGCTGTTGACCATCGACATCCTTAGGTACAACCTGCTCCTGTCGGAGGACAATCTCCGGCTTGCGGGCCTCACCACCCGAAGCGATGAGTAGCAGATGTCCCCGTACTTAACCAAATTTCCTTCTTCCTATCTCCCTTTTTTTTTTGCTAACTCTGACCGATGCTGCGCAGTAATGAAGGTCCTGACCACCAAGCTTAGGAAGGCCGCCATCAAGAGGATGAGAGCCGAGGGCGGGCCAAGCGAGGAGCAGCAGGCCCCGGTCCCCAAGCGTCTGATGGTGCGGGTTTCCCAACCACCCATGCATCGAGAACCTCCAACCGCCCTGGCAGTGGACTTAACGGCCGACACCCCACTGAAGGAGGTAAGGGTCGAGGGGGCAGCAAAGGAGGTGACGGTCGAGGGGGCACCGGAGGAGGTCCAGGTGCCCGATGAGCCAACTCCGATGGAGGCAGAGTAGGGCCGAAGCACGGGGCCATCAGTGGTGGCGAGCCCGCCCCCAGAAGAAGTGCCGACGGGTAGCCCCCGCACGCTGAGCCCAAGCACGCCGAGACCGCCGAGGGGGCAGGGTCGAACCGACCCCCCATGGGTTCTCCCTTATGAATGATGGACGCCGAGCGGAGCGGCTCATGTCTCAGGTCATCCTGCCCGAGTTCTAGGAGGAGCTCCGGCACCTGGGGGCGTCCAGGTTCTTCAAGGAAGGAAGCCTTCTCGGCCCTCGTCCGGGTAAGTGACTTTTCGGCCCTTAGCTTCAAATACCCAATAGTTTGCATGGCTGACAAACTTAAATGCAGGTGACAAACTCCCTGGGAGCCACCAGGGATGTGATCGACGAGGGGGAGGCCATCATCCGCCAGGCCCGGTGGGACGCCGAGGAGGCTCAGGCTCGAGCCGAGGCGGCAAGAGAGCCATGGAGGCAGCAGAAAGGGCCTTGGAGGCGGCGAGGAACGACCATGCTGCCAAGGCAAGGGAGGCCACCAACCGAGCGGAGGCCAAAGCCAACCGGCTTCGGGCGGCACTGAGTCAGCTCTGCGAGGCCGAGAGCGCCATCGAGGCCTGGGACCTCCATATTGCCGAGTTAGGCTTGGCCATCCAGGTGGCCGAGGCCAGGGCCACGTGCGCCGAAGAGGCTGAGAGGGAGGCGGCCTCCCTGGTGGAGGAAAAGGAGGCGCGAGCCCGAGAAGCAGAGGCTGCCACCGAGGCCCGGGTCGTAGCGGCGGTAGAAGAGTTCAAGGAGTCAGACCGCTTCGCTGATGGGCTGGCCGAGGCCAACGCGGATGCCTACCTTCAAGGGTTCCGCGATGCCAGAAAGAAAGTGGCCCAGGTTCTGGATCTCCCTCGGGCCATGGATATCGAGCCGGACCAAGGTTCGAGGGGGCCCCCTCCGACGATGAGCTCGCGGCCAACCCTTAATTCTGCATTGTTGTTTTCCTTTATTTTTGTATCAAGTCCGACCCAGTCGGTGCTTTGTAAACATTTTACCTTCAATGAAACTATTTTTAGTCAACTGCAATGTGTCGTTTTTGAATCCTCGGGTCGCCGACGTGGGACCCCTTGGGGCTTCGTCAGCGTCGAGGGCAGCTTTTACTCATCCATGAGTGACCTTGCTTTAGTTATATAGGGCCGGACCCCCGGGAGAGCCAAGGCCAGGACAGGGACTGTGCCGGCCTCGCGCCACCAGGCACCAATGGGGCAGCGATTCGGTGCTGATGGGAAACTATATTCCCTAGGAACATCAGCCTTCGGATAACGAGGAAGACTTAGGATTCTGGGGACCGATGGAACATCGGCCTCGGGACGCCGAGGAAGACTTGAGCTTCTGGGGACCGATGGAACATCGGTCTCAGGACGCCGAGGAAGACTTAGGCTTCTGGGGACCGATGGAACATCGGCCTTCGGTGTCGATGGTACATCGGTCTTCAGTGTCGACGGTACATCGATCTTCAATGCCAATGGTACATTGGACTTTCTGTGCCGATGGTACATCAGTCTTCAGTGCCAATGGTACATTGGACTTTCTGTATCGAGCTGGCCTCGGGCTTTTGGGAGCTAGTGGTACACCGGTCTTCAGTGCCAATGGTACATTGGATTTTCTGTGCCGAACTGGCCTCGGGCTTTTGGGAGTCGGTGGTACACCAATCTTCAGTGCCAATGGTACATTGGACTTCTGTGCCGAGCTGGCCTCGGACTTTTGGGAGCCGGTGGTACATCAGTCTTCAGTGCCGATGGTACATCGATCTTCAGTGCCAATGGTACATTGGACTTTCTGCCGATGGTACATTGGTCTTCAGTGCCAATGGTACATTGGACTTTCTGTGCCGAGCTGGCCTCGGGCTTTTGGGAGCTGGTGGTACACTAGTCTTCAGTACCAATGGTACATTGGACTTTCTATGCCGAGCTGGCCTCAGGCTTTTGGGAGCCAATGGTACACCGGTCTACAGTGCCGATGGTACATCGGACTTTCTGTGCCGAGCTGGCCTCGAGCTTTTGCTAAAAAATTGGGTTACTTGAACTCGTTTATTAATATCAAGTGCGGGGTGAGAGCCCAAAAGAATGCAAGCATGAAATTTAATGTAAAGAAAGGGTACACTACTGATAATATCGACAGAGGTTGTCGGTGTTCCACGTCCGTGGGAGTGGCTTTCCATCGAGCTCTTCAATTTTGTATGCTCCGTGGCGGAGTGCCTCAGCAACTCGATAGGGTCCTTCCCAGTTCGGCGCTAATTTGCCTCCTTCCGTTGGTTTTGAAACTTCAACTCGCCGAAGGACTAGGTCCCCGGCAAAAAGGTCTTAGGGCGGATGCGAGCGTTGTAATACCTGGCCACTCGCTGTCGGTAGGCTGCCATCCGGAGTCATGCTCAGTCCCACACCTCCTCCACCAGGTCTAGGTTGGCCCGCAACTGGTTTGGGTTGTCCTCCTTACTGTATGCTTCCACCCTGGGGCTCGGGAAGCCGATCTCCACGGAAATGACGACTTCAGACCCGAAGATGAGGCTGAAGGGAGTCTCTCTAGTGGAGGCCCACGGCATGGTGTGGTAAGCCCACAGCACATTGGGGAGCTCCTCCATCCACCATCCTTTGCAGTCATCCAACCGGGCTCTAAGTCCTTGGAGAATGATGCGGTTGGTCACCTCGGCTGCTCCATTGGTCTGAGGATGCCCTACCGAAGTGAACCGTTGATGAACACCCATCTCGGTGCAGAATATTCGAAAGGGTGCATTGTCGGACTGCCGGTCATTGTCGATGACCAGGGTATGTGGTAGCCCGAACCGGTATATTATGGACTTCCAAAAGAAGGATCTCACCTTACTCTCAGTGATCTTGGCGAGTGCCTCGGCTTCGATCCATTTGGTGAAGTGGTCGATGGCCACCAATAGGAACTTGCGCTGACCGAAGGCTAGAGGGAACGACCCAAGATGTCCATACCCCACTGGGCGAAGGGCCATGGTGCCGACAAGGGGGTCAGCTGGGACATCGACTGCCGCTGGATACTGGCATGGCGCTGGCAATTGTCACACTTCTTGACGAGCTCGCCGCGTCCTCCCTCATGGTCAGCCAGTAATACCCTTACCGTAGGGCCTTGTACGCCAGGGCTCTGCCCCCCAGATGACTCCCGCAGATGTCCTCATGGATTTCTCACAGGATGTATTCAGCTTCCGTGGGGCCGACGCACTTGAGGACCAGGTATGAGAACGACCTTCGGTAGAGCTTTCCATCCATTAGCAAGAACTTCAGGGCCCGCCGCCTGAGTAGTCTTCCCTCGGTGGGGTCTTTAGGGAGGGCGCCATCAGTCAATATCGGACGTAAGCATCTATCCAAGAGGGCTCCTGCTCAACCGGCAGAGCCTCCTCCGCTGCTTCAATGCTCGGGACTTGCAGGTGCTCCACGTATGTCCTTCCTAAGGTCCCGTCGGCTGAAGTGGTCAAGCGGGACAGTGCATTAGCCCTAACATTCTCCGCCTGGGGAATGTAGCTGACGCGGAAGTAAAAAAACTGAGAGGCCTGGGATTGCACCTTGCTCAGATAACGGGACATAGTCAGGTCTCTGGCCTCGTATTCCCAGCGACCTGCCCAGAGACAAGCTGAGAGTCGTGAAGGCCCTCAGACGCTCCGCGCTGAGTTCCTTGGGTAGCTTCATCCCTGCCAACAAGGCTTCATACTCCGCTTGGTTGTTGGTGGCTAGAAAAAGAAATCGGAGGGCATACTCCACGCCTCCCTCTCGGGGCTCGCAAGAATGAGTCCAGCCCCGCTCCCTTGAGAATTCAATGCTCCATCTACATAAAGGATCCAGTCTTCCTTTCCCGGCCCCTCAGCCCTAAGGGACTCCACGTGCGGCTCCAGGTGCGACTCCTCCGGATGCTCCTCGGTCCAAGTGCACTCGACCAAAAAATTGGCTAACACCTGAGACTTCATTGCAGACCTCGGCCGAATGGACAAGTCGAACTCTCCCAACTTGATGGCCCACTTGGCCAGCCGACCTGAGGTGTCAGGACGGGACAAGATAGTCTGGAGAGGTTGGTTCGTGAGCACCACAATTGGATGAGCTTGGAAGTAGGGTCAGAAGCATTGAGCGGAGACGACCAAGGAGAAGATGATCTTCTCGGTCTTAGAGTATCTGGTCTCAGCGTCATGAAGTACCTTGCTGGTGTAATAGACCAGCTTCTGTGCTCCGTCGGCATCCATGCGAACAAGCACAGAGCTGACGGCCTTGGGGGAGGCTGCAAGATACAGAAAGAGTTCCTCCTAGCCTTTCGGTTTGAACAACAGCGGAGGAGTGGATAAAAATTTCTTTAGCTCCTCGAAGGCTTCCTGACATTCCTTCGTCCACTCGAAGCTATTGACCTTGCGCAACGCCTTGAAGAAAGATAGACACCTTTTTGCCGACTTGGACAGGAAACGGCTTAAAGCCGCCACCCTCCCCATTAGGCGCTGCACCTCCTTTTTGTTAGCCGCGGCCTTATGTCCATGATGGCTCGGATCTCATCGGGGTTGGCTTCGATTCCTCGCTGCATCACCATGAAGCCCAAAAACTTACCCGCTGTAACTCCGAAGGCACACTTGCAGGGGTTCAACCTCATCTGGTATCGGCGGAGATTGCCGAAGGTCTCCGCAAGGTCGGTGACATGGTCGGCAGCACGGATGCTCTTGGTCAGCATGTCGTCATGTACACCTCCATATTATGCCCGATCTAGTCCTCAAAGACCTTGTTCATCAACCTCTGGTAGGTGGCCCCGCATTCTTTAACCCAAATGGCATCACCTTGTAGCAGTATATCTCCTTCTCGGTTACGAAGGAGGTCGCCTTATCATCAGCCAGGTCCATCCTGATCTGGTTGTACCCCGAGAACGCGTCCATGAAGCTGAGGGTCTCGTGGTCGGATGTAGCGTCTACCAACTGGTCGATCCGCGGCAGCGGGAAGCTATCCTTGAGGCACGCTTTATTGAGGTCGGTGAAGTCCACGCACATCCTTCAGCTCCCACTGGCCTTGCGGACCATCACGACATTCGCCAGCCAGTCGGGGTAGTGCATTTCGCGAATGTGGCCGGTTGCCACCAACTTATGCACATCCTCATCTATGGCCTTCTCTCTGTCTGGGGCGAAGCTCTTTTTCTTCTGCTGAACGGGTCGGCATTCCAGCTTGATGTTGAGTTGGTGGGTAATCACCTCTTTCGGGATGCCTGGTATGTCGGACGCCGACCAGGCAAAGATATCTGCGTTGGCACACAGAAAGAAAGGAGTTGGTTGCGGGCTTCCTTCGGAAGCAGGGCCCCAACTTGGATGGTCTGTGTTGGGTCCTCCCCCAGGGGGAAGGTTAGCAGGTGCTCGGCCGGCTCTCATCTTCTTTCTAGTCTTGGGGATCTAGCGCTTCTGGTGCAGGTGTAGACATCGCCCCCCGAGGACTGGGGGCTATGTGGTAACAAAGTGGTGGCAGGTTTTGTTCCCCCCGCATCTCCTCCACCCCCTCGCTGGTAGGAAACCTTACTAGGAGCCTTTTGGTAGAGATAACAGCGTCCAGAAGGTTAAGTCCGGGCCTTCCAAGTATGGCGTTATAGGTGAGGGGCATCCGGACCATCAGGAAGCTCATGAAGACTGTGCTTTGACGTGGGGGTGTGCCGGCAGTGACAGGGAGAGTAATCTCTCCCTCGACCCTTACAGAGTCTCTGGTGAAACCCATCAAGGGCATGGTGACAGTTCGGAGTAGGTCGGGAGATAGGTTCATACGAACAAAAGCATCGTAACTCAAAACGTCCACCGAGCTTCCACTGTCAACCAGAATTTTTTTTTACAGGATGCTTAGCGATCGTCATGGACACGACGATGCTATCATCATTTTTGTTGACCACCCCCTCTAGGTCCCTTTTAGAAAAAGGGATTACAGAATCTAACCCCTCCTCCCCCTCGGCCTCTTGGATGGGATGCCTGCTCCCAGGAAATCATCGCCACCGTCTTCTCGATCGGTGCGTTGTTGATCATCGACGGTGGAGGTGCTGAAGGGTCGGGAGCACTCGAGTTGTTCCTCTGAACGAACTTCCCCAGGTGGCCCTGCTGGATAAGGTCCTCTATTGCCTTCTTCAGCTGGACACAGTTATCGGTGTCGTGGCTATGGTCCCGATGGTAGCGGCAGTACAGGTTCTTGTTGCGGGGGGTCTTTGGGTTCAGCGGAGGAGGCCGCGGTAGGTACAACCTACCCTCGATCTCAAGCAAGATATGAGAGATGGGAGCATGCAAAGGGGTGAACGGGCCATCCCTTGGCGCGGGAGCCCGAGGACAGTTATCTGGTCAGCGAGGAGGCTCGGGCCTCCTGGGACGAACTTCAGCGGGCTCTGGACGGGCTGGCTTCTTAGTGGTGCTTCCATTAGCCTCGCACCGGGAGGAGTCGGCTTTGTCGGCACGGATGTACTTTTGGGCCCAGCTCAAGAGCTTGGCATAGGAGCCGAGCGGCTTCTTATCAAGGGAATATTCAAAGTGGGAGGGATGGAGACCTCGCTTCAAGGCCAAAGTGGCCACAGAGTCCTCGAGGTTGTAGACCTCTAGGGCTGCCTCTTTGAATCGAGTGACGTAGTCCCGCAGGGACTCGTCACCCTTCTGCTGGATGGAGAAAAGACTGTCGGCCACTCTTGGAATCTTCCGGCAGACGTCAAAATGGATCAGGAAGGCCCTCTCCAGCTGGTGGAAGGAGTTGATACTCCGCGGTGGCAGGCGGGAGTACCAGGCTCGAGCAGCCTTCTTCAAGGTGGCGGGGAAGGTGATACAGAGGAGTGAGTCGGTTGCCCCCTAGACCTGCATGAGGACCTTGTAACTCTCCAAATGGTCCAGGGGATCGGTGGTCCCGTCGTACGGGTCCAGCTGAGGAAGACGGAACCGGGTTGATATCGGCTCCTCCATGATACTGCGAGATAACGGTGGCCGGCTGTCATAGTCCACCTCTGGTGGGTTGGTGATCCTGCGGCTGAGCTCCTCTAGCCGCTGGTTGTACTTATCGAGCCGGTGTTCAGCCCGGCGGTCTATTCGGCCATCGAAGGACCCCTCCCTCGAGGATTCTGAGGAGGGGGAAGAATGGCGGCGATGCTGACGGGGGCGCTCCGCCTCACTCCCGTGCCGCCGTTTGGGAGAAGCACTGGCGTGTCGAGAGGGCGATCGGAGCCTCTTGGAGGCTTCCCGGCGGTGAGGCCTGGGCGAAGTGCGACGGTGGCGAGCCTCTTAGGCGGGAGACCTTCCCCGAGAAGAGTGCTGGCTGGGTTGGACCACTCCCGGAACTGACGGGAGTGGCCCTGGCTGCTGCGCGGCCACTGGTTGCTGCTGCAGGACTTGAACCGCTGCCACCAAGGACTGAACTTGCATGGTGAGGGTGGCGAGGCGGTCTTCTTGAAGCTGCTGCGGTGGTGGTGCAAGGACGTTGGCCAGGGGAGCGGATGGGCCAACCGCTAGCGGGTCAGCACCTTGACGCTGCCCCCGCGGCGTGGCTGGTGGAGACCTCTTGCGCACGAGTCGTCACCATTGTTTGGGAGCTTATGGAAAGAGAAGTCGTCGCTGACAGGTTCGAAGCTTTTCTCTTAGGATCCCTATCTGGCGCGCCAATCTGTTGACGCCAAGTCGCCTTCCTCCAACGTCAGGGAATGGAGATCCTCCTTCGGGATGGGCTCCTGCAAAAAAGTCCCTAGAGACCAGTTGCTCCGGTAGGGACCCTCCGACGCTCGAGTCAGCAACTCGGGAACAGGCAAGAGTTAACTAGCATAAGAGGGCTAGAGAACTAGAGTTCAGGATCCTTTCCTCGCCGTGAGTGTGGGCCTTTATACATGTTTGAAGGTCTCATTTTCCCGCTTCCAGAATGCTGCTGATTTCAAGGTGTCTTTGCCCAATAACAGACGGAAGGCAAGGCTAATAGTGACGGGTCGAAACCGCCTGTTAGAGGTGTTCTACCTCGCTTGCCACCTACCGAGTGCGGCGCTGCGGGTGGCAGGCAGATATGGTTGCATCTGGCGTGCGCCATTATGGGGTATGGCCATGCGCTGTTGCAGGCGAGTAGTGTACCACGTGGCCGCTGCAGATGGTTGGTGGGCCATGTGGGCGTATAAGATGGCTCGAGGCAGTGGGTTGCTGATCTCAGGGGCCAGACCGGGACGAAAGCTTGAGGCTAAGGCCGAGGCTGACGCTCGAGGCCGAGGTCGAAGTCCGAGGCCGAGGCTGACGCTCGAGGCCGAGGCCGAGGCTTGACGCTCGAGGCCGAGGGGACCTCGGAGGCCGAGGGGGCCCCATGAGGCTGAGGTAGGGCTCTGTCAGTTCACCATTTGCTTTGACGATATTGGATCAGCCACACATGATATATCATGATTAATTTCGTACATGCATGATCATGCATATAATGCAAAAATATAAAAATATTTATGATAAATAAGTAATTATTTATATATTTAATCATCATGCACGATGCATATGTTTTGCACAGTGCACAGTATACAAAGACACGCAGGGAAAGGGCTTCTACATGATAAGTGATGACACTATTTTGTGAGGTGAAACTTGAGCTTCGGTCACCCGGTCCCAACTTATGATTTGAGCTTGGTTGGACTGGCAAGCAAGTTACCCAACAGGACCACGCGAGCTCATCGCACGGTAATGCCAGAAGTTATGAAAAATTGGGTTTGCCTGGCACGTGCCATTTTCGAGGTACGATAGAACCACCGCTTTAATGAACTACAGCCCGTTACCGGATTGAGGTCGTGTTGGGTGCGTTCATTTCACGGAAAAGCCGGGAGGCTGGTGACCTGATCGAATTCTGATGTGATCCATATATAGAAACTTATTAATCATACTAAATTTAAAAATTAAGTTTAATTCAAATATTAATTATATTAATTATATTTTTTATTTTAATTATTTCAATTAATTTATTGAATGATTTTGTTTAAGTTAATTTTTCTTTTCATTTTAATAATTAATTTTTTTTAATTTAATTACATCAAAGTATTTATAATTTATTATTTATTTTGATAAATTTTTATTCCTAATATTTTAAGTATATTACTGAATATTTTAAATATCATAGCTTATAAACTTAAGTGCAATCATTTACTTAGATAGAATTAAAAATTTTAATAAAATTTAAGTTTAAATTGATTTTTTAATTATATTTTAATTTTTAATAGTTTTATATTTGATAATAAATTATTAAATTTTAGCCATACAATAATTATGATATATTTCAAAATATAAATTAATAAATATTTAACTCAACTCAATTCATCTCAGCCTTTTTTTCATTGGCCAGATGAATTTTCTTTTTTCATTCTTTAATTTATGTTCACTAACTTGACATTCAAATTTAACGGTATGTTCTATTTCTTTGTATAGTTTGATTTAGTAAATTTTTTTAGATGATCTGATCAAGTTTTACTGTAACTATTAGCTACCTAAGGCAACTCTTCTTTATTCGGGCTTAAGATGGATAATGACGAAGTTATATAATTTAATTAAATATCACAATAAATTTTAACATTTTAGACTGATCGAAATATATTTGACTTCAAATAATCTGATTGATTAATTAAATTTTTATTTTTAATTTAATTTATTTAATAAATAAGTTAAATTTAGATTTAAAATTATATTCAAATACTTACCTAGATCAGATCAAAATTAAGCATGCACTAACCTAATGCGTTTCCAACCTAATTAGCTGCTCACCGTTGCTGGGAGATTGAGTAAAATATTTAAAAATAGGAGTGGTTTATCATTCACTTTTTATTCTTATTTATATCAATTGCCGACTCGATCGCCCGTCCCCTCGATCCTCGATGCGTCTCGGACCCAAACCCTAGCCTTAATCCTAGGTCGGGCCATTCTCGTCCTCTTTTAATTCTAGCGGTACCGGTGGGACCTTTTTCGGATTTCAGAGTTTTCCTGCGATTCGAGGTTCGTCGACTCCTCCCATGGTTATTTTGATATCTGTTTTTTTTTTCCAATTGTCCTTCACGATTCCCTCTTCTGCGGTTCTTCTTTCGGAAATTCGGGAAAAAGATTTTTTTTTTCCCGCTTCTCTTCGATATTTTAGACGGAGAAATTGTTTTCTATTTTGATTTTGATTTTGATTTATTCTGTTCGATTTTCTCATCTCCATGTGAAAAAAAAAAAAAAAATTTCTTTCTTTTGATGGGAAACATTCTTCTGGAATTGGGGTTTTTTGATAGCATGATGAGAGATTTTTTATTAAGAGTTTTTTATGATAATTGATGGGTTTGGTGGGAAATAATCTATTTCTACCCCAGAAATCTGGGGATTAGGGTATTTCATCCTGAGATCCAATACTGCGCATGGCGGCCCTCAAGGAACTCCTCTCTCCGGCAAAATCCAGCGGCGCTTCCTTCTATGACCACTCGAAGGACCCTTGGTTCAAGGAGAGGTACAGCTCCTCTACGGATCCCGAACAGTCCTCCACCGTCAAGCCTCACCTGGTCCCGCCCTATGGGAAGCGCTCTGGCTTCGTTCCCCGGAAGCCCGAGGACTTCGGTATGGGGTGCCCCCTGGATCCGTTGCAGTTAAGATTCTGATAAGACTTAATCGTTAAATGCATTGTGTATTCCAGATTTGTACAGAATTCGATTATACGATATCAATATATTTCGCATCTATGATCGGATAGAATTTCATCCCATTATTATTAATGTTCCACGACGAGGTTCGAGGGTAAGAAATTCGATCTTCCTCGAATCAGCTCCACGGGATCTTGATCTTCTTCTCTCTAGGAATCTTGATCTTCTTTTCTCTAGAGATCTCGATCTTCCTCTTTCGATGGATTTTGATTGATCTTCCTCTTTCTCTCGATAATCTTGATTGATCTTCCTCTCTCGATGGATCTTGATTGAGTTCTTCCAATAGCTTTTTAAACCTCTGCCTTATTTTATGAGTGTTTCAATCAAAGTTTCTCTTTTCAAGCAATTTATGCCGCGTGTTTTTCATTTTTAGTTTTTCGGATCTCAGGTTTCGGTTTTTGCTCAGTTCTGATTTTTGTTCACGAATTGAGCAAAAACTATCAAACCTATCTCAGATTCCGATTTTTTGCGGAAACAAAACGTGACCTCTTTCTTTTCTGGCATTAAAGGTTTTCCAGATTTTTTCTGGTATTAAAGAGATAGCATTAAAGAAGATCAATCAAGATCTATCGAGAGGAGGAAGATCAATCAAGATCCATCGAAAGAGGAAGATCGAGATCCCTAGAGAGAAGGAAGATCAAGATCCCGTGCAGCTGATTCAAGGAAGATCGAATTCCTTACCCTCGTCGGAAAGAACATTAATAATAATAGCTGGAGTGATATTCTTACATTTGGTATCAGAGCTTTTTAAACCTCTGCCTTATTTTGTGAAGTTTCTATCAAAGTTTCTCTTTTCAAGCAATTTATGCCGCGTGTTTTCCGTTTTCAGTTTTTCGGATCTCAGGTTGGTTTTTGCTCAGTTCTGATTTTTGTTCACGGAATTGAGCAAAAACTATCAAACCTATCTCAGATTCCGATTTTTTGCGGAAACAAAACGTGGCCTCTTTCTTTTCTGGCATTAAAGGTTTCCTAGATTTGATAGCATTAAAGAAAGGAAGAGAAAAGAAACTTAGCATTAAAGAAAAGAAAAACTAAAGAAAGGAAATGCAGCGGAAACGTGGCTTCATAACCACATGCGGTGACATATTAAAAAAAGAGAAAACATGTTTCGGTTTTCGCTTTTCTCGCTTATGGTCTTTCCGTTCTCTCACGGGATTTAAAATCTGGATTGGTTGAATTTTAAATGCATTTATTATCTGTTTAATGTTTTATTAAATCATGTAACATGATTTATTTTTATCATTTGTTTCTTGAGTTTAAATTTTTGTATTAAAATACGCCTCCTGAGTCTCTATGCCTACGGTGTTTTGCATAGACTGGCCCAAGGGAATAATGAGCTACGGCCGGACGTGTTTTAATTAACAAATTTTTTTTAAGATGATAATTTTAAAATTCATTAAATAGATAATTGAAATGTTGTCTTTGTTCTGCATACTAGATTTATTCTATGCATGAATTTGGTGGTAGTGTGAAAATCACAGTGCAAATCCTTTCAAGGTCTGATTGGTCAGTTGGTGTCTAGAAAGGTAAAGAGATTGTGGTTACTTAATTGGTTCCGTTGACTGACCTAAGGAAAGCAACGGGGGGACCCCCACTTCTCTTTCACTGGCCTGGCCAATTTGACTAACTCAGATCTTGATTTGGAAATGTTACGTTGATTAAGATCACTACCTAATAATCATGCTAAATTGGTTAATCTATATGCATATAATGTTCAATGTCATGTAATCAATGATTTTGATTAATTGAGGAGTAGCCACAGCATCTTTGATTAATCAAAATTATATATTGAGTTGCAAAGATCACATAAGGTTAGATGACATTAATTGTGACTAATTATATTAATGTAATGAATCTTATCCCACAGGAATTTTTGTTGCACTAATATAATTTTAGGATGCGATAACAATTATTTTCTTAATTACCCACAGGAATTAAGAAAGGAATATAATTTGTTAGTCACATCATTAAGCTAATGAGTCTATTTGAGTATAATAACTTAGCCCACAGGTAGTTATTGTATGTTATTGATTCATGTTATTGCATGTTTACATTGGTAAAACATGACATCAAGTTATATGCCTCAAATTCAATTACATGAACATGATTTTATTTTTATGCAGCTATTTTGCCTGTTAATATTTCTGATATGAAATGTGACATTCCCGATTTAAGTGGTGATAATTATAAATTATGGAAGGAGAGAATTCTTCTTCAATTAGGGTGCATGGATATTGACTATGCTATCAGGAAGGATGAACCACATTCAGTTACATCTACTAGCACTCAGGCTGAGATTGCTGCGTATGAACGATGGGAACGGTCCAATCGCCTCAGTATGATGTTCATACGTACTAAAATTTCTGCTAGTATACGTGGTTCAATTCCTGAGTGCAAAAATGTCAAGGAACTTCTGAAGGCTATTGATGCACAATTTGAGTCTTCAGATAAGGCAATGGCTAGCACCCTAATGACAAAATTATCATCAATGAAGCTCACTACGGTTGGAGGTGTGCGTGAGCACATCATGAAGATGAGGGACATTGCGGCTCAGTTGAAATCCCTAGAGGTTGAGATGTCAGAATCTTTCTTGGTGCACTTTATTTTGAGCTCACTCCCACAGCAATATAGTCCCTTCAAAATATCTTACAACACATAAGGACAAATGGTCAATTAATGAACTTCTGACCATGTGTGTTCAAGAGGAAGGGAGGCTGATTTTAGAAATGGGAGAAAGTGCACATTTAGTCACTCAGAGAAAGACTAAAGCTCCCAAAGCCAAACGCAAAGGAAAGGGTAAAGTATCCATCCATACAGAAGACAAGAAGGAGTCCAAGTGCTTCTTTTGCAAGAAGAAAGGGCATATAAAGAAAGATTGTCTCAAATTCAAAGCTTGGCTTGACAAGAAAGGTACTCTAACCTCATTCGTATGTCATGAATCCAATTTGGTTATATGTCATAACACATGGTGGATTGATTCTGGTTCTACAATCCATGTTTCAAATACCTTGCAGGGTTTTCTAAATCAAAGGAAACCATTGGGAAGTGAACAAAGCATCTATTCAGGAAACAAGATGGGTTCACATGTGGAAGCAATTGGAACGTGCAGACTTATTTTACATTCTGGTTTTGTTTTGGATTTGGAAAAGACATTTTATATTCCAAGTTTCTCTAGAAATTTGATTTCAGTGTCAAGGCTTGTACCAGCAGGATACTCCTTTAATTTTAATAAAAGCTCTGTTGATTTATTTTATAAATCTAAGCTTATTGGGAATGGTACATTGTCAGACAATCTTTTCCAAATCAATTTAAAAATAATACCACCTATAATGTGATGCACGCCCAAACTGGTATGAAAAGATGTGTTATAAATGAGAATTCCTCTATTTTGTGGCATCGGAGATTAGGTCATATCTCCATTGAGAGAATTAAAAGATTAGTAAAAGATGGAGTACTTGATACTCTTGATTTTACTGATTTTGACACTTGTGTGGACTGCATAAAGGGAAAGCAAACCAACAAGTCCAAGAAAATGCCAAGAGAAGTTCGGAAATACTGGAGATCATACATACGGATATCTGTAGCCCAGATATGGATTCGTATGGTCAGAGATACTTCATCTCATTTATTGATGACTATTCACGATATATGTATCTCTACCTACTTCATAATAAGAACGAAGCATTAGATGCCTTTAAGGTATTTAAGGCAGAAGTAGAGAAACAATGCGGCAAGCAAATTAAAATCGTGAGGTCAGATAGAGGTGGAGAATATTATGGTAGATACACTGAGAATGGACAAGCACCTGGTCCGTTTGCTCGGTTTCTTGAAGAAAATGGAATTGTTGCACAATACACCATGCCAGGGTCTCCTGACCAAAACGGTGTAGCTGAAAGGAGAAACCGGACATTATTGGACATGGTAAGGAGCATGATTGTCAGCTCTAACTTACCTAAATCCTTGTGGACTGAAGCTCTTAAAACTGCTGCGTATATATTGAATCGGGTTCCAACCAAGGCTGTTTCCAAAACGCCATTTGAGTTATTTAAAGGTTGGAAACCAAGTCTGCAACATATACGTGTTTGGGGATGCCCATCTGAAGTAAGAGTCTATAATCCACAAGAAAAGAAACTAGACCCAAGGACTATTAGTGGATACTTTATTGGATATGCTGAGAAGTCCAAGGGTTATAGATTTTATTGTCCATCTCACAGCACTAGGATTGTGGAATCAAGAAATGCAAAATTTCTTGAGAATGACTTGATCAGTGGGAGTGATCAATCTCAGTATTTGGCTTCTTCTGAGAAAGATCATTCAGTTATTCCAGCTTCCACTTCAAGTGAGGGATTGGTTGTTATTTATAGCACTCCTCAAACTCAATTAAGTGCCAACAACCAGTCATTGAGATTTCACAAGCTGATGGTAATCTAGAAGATCATGTTGTTCATCAACAATCAGTTGTGCAAGATACTCCTCAAGAGGTCATTGACACAACATTAAGAAGATCAACTAGAATAAAGAAATCAGCAATTCCTAGTGATTATGTTGTGTATCTACATGAATCTGACTATAACATTGGAGCCGAAAATGATCCTGAAACGTTTTCACAAGCCATGAGTTCTAAGGAATCAAACTTGTGGTTCAATGCCATGAAGGACGAGATGGAATCTATGGCATCTAATCGAGTCTGGGATCTTGTTGAGTTGCCTGATGGTGTAAAAGCCATTGGATGTAGATGGATCTTCAAAATAAAGAAAGACTCACAAGGCAACATTGAGAGATATAAAGCAGACTCGTTGCCAAAGGATTCACTCAGAGGGAAGGAATCGACTACACGGAGACATTTTCTCCTGTATCCAAGAAAGACTCTCTCCGAATAATTATGGCATTGGTAGCTCATTTTGATTTTGAGTTACATCAAATGGATGTGAAGACCGCATTCCTTAATGGAGATCTAGAGGAAGAGGTTTACATGAAACAGCCTGAAGGATTTTCCTCTGGTGATGGTGAGCATTTGGTTTGCAAGCTTAAGAAATCCATATATGGATTGAAACAAGCCTCACGTCAGTGGTATTTAAAATTTCATGATGTGATCTCTTCCTTTGGTTTTGAAGAGAACATCATGGATCAATGTATATACCAGAAGGTTAGTGGGAGCAAAATTTGTTTCTTGGTCCTATATGTGGATGACATTCTACTTGCAACCAATGATAAAGGGTTGCTATATGAGGTGAAACAATTTCTCTCAAAAATTTTGATATGAAAGATATGAGTGAGGCATCTTATGTCATTGGCATTAAGATCCATAGAGAAAGATCTCGAGGCATTTTGGGATTGTCTCAAGAAACTTATATCAATAAAGTCTTGGAGAGATTTCAGATGAAAAATTGTTCACCAAGTGTTGCACCTATAGTGAAGGGTGACAAGTTCGCTTTGAACCAGTGCCCTAAAAATGAACTTGAACGGGAACAGATGCACAACATTCCATATGCTTCAGCTGTTGGAAGCCTAATGTATGCTCAGGTTTGCACAAGACCTGACATTGCATTTGCAGTAGGAATGTTGGGAAGATATCAGAGTAATCCAGGTTTAGACCATTGGAGAGCTGCTAAAAAGGTCATGAGGTATCTTCAAGGGACCAAGAACTACATGCTCATGTATAGACAAACTGATCATTTGGAGATAGAGGGCTACTCAGATTCGGACTTTGCTGGCTGCGTTGATTCTCGGAAATCAACATCAGGATTTATATTTATGTTAGCTGGTGGAGCCATATCATGGAGGAGTGCAAAGCAGACTTTGACTGCTACCTCTACTATGGAAGCGGAGTTCGTTGCTTGTTTTGAGGCTACATCGCAAGGTGTATGGTTGAAGAGTTTCATCTCAGGGCTTAGAATTGTTGACTCTATTACTAGGCCAATTAAACTGTACTGTGACAATTCAGCTGCTGTATTTTTGGCTAAAAACCATAAGAGTGGTAGTCGAAGTAAACATATCGACATTAAGTATTTAGCCATAAGAGAACGTGTTAAAGAAAACAAAGTGGTCATAGAACACGTTAGCACTGAATTGATGATAGCTGATCCTTTGACTAAAGGCATGCCAATTAAGAATTTTAAGGATCATGTGATAAGAATGGGAGTTGGTTCCATGATATAATTGTATGAATAACAATTTGTACAAAGAAACTCTTATTTCAATTATTTGTTTATTTCTCATTCAGGTGTACACGTTATATGACTTTTGAGAAATGACAAACTTTTCTTTTGGACTCTGAATAAACATATGGTTTATTCATTATGTTATGTTGTCACATTTGGAATAGTGGTAAAGAAATTGAATGCATTGTAATACATAGAAGATAATACTCAATTATAGAGGACCTATCGCTATGATTCATGTATTTAGTTTCTTGTTCAGTGTTGATAAAATATACGGACCAAGTGGGAGAATGTAATAACCCGTCGCTATTGATGGTCCTTATTTTATTACTAACGTTTTACTAATTAAGAAGTGATAACAGCCCCCCCTTAAATGTTGAATGCTTGCTTGATGGGAGCATGCGGTGAAGGGAATTGAGTATAAATAGGGAACCCTTCCTAAGGCTTTCAACATGGTTATCGAAAGAAAAACCTAATAAGCGGAGGCATTGAGTCCCTGATCAAGAGCACATTCTGAGGGCATACACCATCAGAGTGCGATGGCTCATTGATGTGCTCTTGATCAGGGACTCTGATGGTGAGCCATCGCACTCTGATGGTGTATGCCCTCAGGATGTGCTCTTGATCAGGGACTCAATGCCTCCGCTTATTAGGTTTTTTTTTCGATAACCATGTTGAAAGCCTTAGGAAGGGTTTCCTATTTATACTAAACTCCCTTCACCGCATGCTCCCATCAAGCAAGCGTTCAACATTTAAGGGGGGGCTGTTATCACTTCTTAATTAGTGAAACGTTAGTAATAAAATAAGGACCATCAATAGCGACGGGTTATTACAGATTCCACCTTGCATCTCGAATTGGAAGAACCCAAAAGGTTACACGATCCCTTGGACAAGCGTCTGGCTGCTGATGGAAGGGCTCTGCAGGAGGTGCAGATCAATGATAACTTTGCAAAGCTCTCTGAGGCTTTGTATGTTGCAGAGCAGAAGGCTAGAGAGGCCGTTGCAATGAGATCAAAGGTTCAGAAGGAGTTGATGCTAAAGGAAAAAGAAAGGAAGGAGCAAGAGCTACACGCACTGGCTCAGAAGGCGCGGTCGGAGAGGACTGGCATCGCTCCAGCTCCTTCTGCCCCTGTTCCTGTGGATAAGAATATGCTTGATGATGATGTGAGAGTGGAGCCTCACGAGCAGCGAAAGGAGACGAGGGAGGAAAGGGAAGAATGGCTGCAGCGTGACAAGATTCGCGAGGAACGGAGGCGTGAGAGGGAGAGAGAAAGAAGGTTGGAAGCTAAGGAAGTTGCAATGGGGAAGAAGAGCAAGACCACAAGGGACAGGGACGTGATATTAGTGAAAAGGTTGCTCTTGGTATGGCGAGTACTGGATCTGGACGCAGTGGGGAGGTTATGTATGACCAGCGGCTATTTAACCAGGACAAGGGAATGGAGTCTGGATTTGCTGCTGATGACCAGTACAACATATATGATAAGGGCCTGTTTACAGCTCAGCCAACACTTTCCACACTCTACAGGCCTAAGAAAGATGCCGATGCGGATATGTATGGAGGGGCTGATGAGCAGCTGGAGAAGATTATGAAGACTGATAGGTTCAAGCCTGACAAGGCTTTCACAGGTGCTTCTGAGAGACCATCTGGTAGCAAGAGAGAGAGACCGGTAGAATTTGAAAAGCCAGAGGAGAACGATCCCTTCGGGTTAGATCAGTTCTTGACAGAGGTGAAGAAGGGTAAAAAGGCAATCGAAAAGATTGGTGGGGGAGGAACCATGAAAGCAAGTGCAGGGTCTTCAATGAGAGATGACCATGAGGGAGGAGGATCTGGAAGGACTCGAATTGCATTTGAAAGAGGACGTTGAGAAGTGGACCAGGTCAGATATTTTCCGCATAGGAGTGTCTGATTTTTAATATAAGCTTCCGGGCTTAAGGTAAGCTTCTAGTGCTCAGACCTATAACTCTTTTTGGAACAGCAACGAGTCTTTCTACCCTTGATCGTGTGGATGGATGAAACACTTGTAAATTTTTGAGCTGTTGTAGTTCTCTCTGATAAGGTGTCATAGACCTTTAAACAATTGATGTATGCATGTTCAGGACTAAGAACCGCATTAGTGTGTGGTCAATTTCTCTTTTGTTTTTATGCAGTAAGATTTTCTGTCTCTCAACATGTTGGCGAAGATTTTTCTTCATTCATCTAGTGTTAACAGAAGAAAGAGCCTTACGAAAGCTAATTAGATTCTTCCAGAGTTTTGAGGAAGTGCCCATAAAGATATAAATTTAAATTAAACACTAGAATTAATATCAACTATTGGTCTACCGTAACCTTTCTTCTTCTTGCAAATAGTTTCTGATGTGGCTGATAAAAGCCACGTGGAGGTTAACGGCCAAAATCACCTAACAATAGGAGTCGATAGGGTGCCAACGGCCCCTAGCTCCTAGGCGGACCCTGCTCCTAGGCGGCCCCAGTTCATAAGCGGCCCTGAGGCAGCCCCTATTCCTAGGTGGTCCCGATTCATAAGTGGCCTTGAGGCGGTTCCTGCTCCTAAGCGGCTCCAGTTCATAAGCGGCCTTGAGGCGACCCCGGTTCCTAGGCGGCCCCGATTCATAAGCGGCCTTGAGGCGATTCCTGTTCTTAGGTGGTCCCGGTTCATAAGAGGCTTGAGACGGCTCCCGCTCCTAGGCGGTTCCAGTTCATAAGCGGCCCTGAGGCGATCCTCGCTCCTAAGCGGCCCCAGTTCATAAGCACCCCTGAGGCAGCCTTTGCTCCTAGGCGGCCCTTGTTCCTAGGCGGCCTCATCTCTTATCTTATTTTATCTTATCTTATATCCAAGATCAACTTCAGCTTTCCAAGCAAGCCATCACTTCTCACAAGGTCGGGCCCACTAGCTATCTTTAATTCATATATGTCGGATAAGACAAACTCCATTGGTTCTCGCATAAGCCTAAGAAGTCATAATCTATTATGAAGCATTAATGACTCTGATTAGATAAGCCCAAAAGCATAAGCCTAAGAAGTCATAATCAGAAGACGTTAAACTTAGCGCTTTTTAGGAGGCAACCCAAAATTTTTATGTTTTGACCTTTATTTTTGTGATTTTTATCTGTAGGAATAAGAGACTGTTCTGCACGGTTACTCCTACCATTACACGAGGCATATCTCGTAGGTGGTATTTCTTCTTATTTTTTTCTTACTCCATTGAGGACAATAGAATTAAGTTGGGGATAAGAAAAATCTTTTTTCAAAAATATTTTAAGCAATTTTTAAAAATTTTAATTTTTTTTAAAATCATGTGCCATGAAAGAAATTTTTGAGCAAAATTGATTAGGAAAAGGTAATAGAGTTAGAAAGTATTGGCTAATTACTGTAGCAAACCAAGGAGTAGATTAGTTGTCATACTTTTAGCGGCCTACTTAGGTCATCTAAAGGTTATTAGCACTTTCATTGCATATGCACACTAATGAGGTAAACTAGGTATTAGTTGTCAGATCAAATAAAGATTCAATTATTACTAAAATTGATAATTGATATACATCCCAATGATAAAAACTTTAATTTATGATAAAAAAATAATAAAATATATATATATATATATATATATATAATAAGTCTAAACATTGGTTATTCATCGAGTAACGGGCATCTTCGCCTAAGTAAGCGTTGTTCGCATCAAAAAGTGGGCAGTATGAAGATATCACTAAAAAAATATATATATATATATATATATATCAGGCAGTGTGAAAGCTACCTTAGGTCATGTGCTTAATTTGAGGGTGGACAGAAAATTGACCAAAGTAAGTGATAAGCGAAGATACCATTGTTCCTTACAAGCTGATACCGAAATGTTAAAATAGCCATCATAAACACAAGTATTATAGATCTATGGATGAACTTTAAGAAAGTTCTGACAGTTTTGACTGCGAAATTTACTTCAAAAACTCGATACTTAGTGATACTGGCTAGCTTCTTTCAACTTTAAGCTTAAATTTAATTTTGCAAAAGAGAATCTTAGTGACACATGATTTTATTTTAATTACATTGCTAAGAGACTAGCAATGATTAAGTTGGGGGATATGATAAATCTATTTATTATCCCAATTTAACCATTAAATTAAATATTAATTACTTTAAATTTATTAAGAATTGATACCTTTTATGGATGTTTGCAGGAAAGGAGCCTAGATAGAAAAAGCTCGATTTTTGGAATCCAACAATGCAGACGACACTCAAATCAGGACTCTGTTTGCCGAAAAAGGAAGGAAGAGATGATTTCTCATGATTCTCGGTGCAAACTAAGGCAGGTGATTGGAATGGATGGCTGAGGAGTTATCTTACGATATCTTAACGATCTTGAGTCCGATTGACTCGAACTTTGACTAGAAGGAAGCCCTAGACAAGCTCTATAAAAGGACCTAAGGTAGTAGTTTGGGGAGGAGTTTTCTACAGAGTTTCTTTTCTTCTTCTTTTATTTAGATCATTGTATTTAGGCCTGAAAGAGGAAAATTATGGAGGGAATGCTAGCAGCAGCAATGCGCGGTTAGATTCCTTCAACTTGGGATGATGATGAGGCATGTAATCAGGTTCTATCTTTCTTTTTATTCTTGATTTTTACGCAATAAAAACATGCTCTTCTTTCATATATCTTTCAAGTTATCTTTTTGATCGAGCTTTTGATTTGGCATACACGGCTTGTACCTTCTATTGATGTACCGTGATCTCAGGATACGATACGTACCTAAGAGAGATAGATCGTAGTATGATGGTTTAGACCTCTAACTTTGCAAATAATTAGATATTTTATACTCTAAGAGGACGTGCCGTGATCTTCTGATATGATACATGTCTGACAAGAGATAAATTATTCTAACCTTGAATTTGCAAAAATTATTGCTAGTGCAACATAAAGAAAAGAAGATAGAACCTATTTGCATGGTGGATTTGGATTTTTGGGTTGCTTCTTCTGCTATTTTAATTTTGTTAATTAATTAATTATTAGCTTTTAATAACCACTATTCTTAATATAATCCTCTACAGATAATTTTTTTTTCGTGAAATAATTGCCATTGATTCCCGAGGATATGATTTCGATTCACCACTAGCTATTGTAGTAAGTAGGTTTTATTTTTAACCGCCAACAACAGCGATCATTCATTATGAGATTGCAAAGCTTTCGAAGCAAGCTACATAGACCCCAAGTATTAATAAAACAGGTAAGAGGGATCCTTGATCAAGGTATGAACATTCAAGCACTTAGAGAATTTTCTTATCTTCCTAACTCCCATTAACTCGAGCTTCTTCAAGCTCACGACTGTGATTCTGATTACTAACTTGAGCGTCGGAGGGTCTCTACTAGAATATCCGGTCCCCATGACTTCTTGCTGATCTTGGAGTCGAGGTGAATCATCTTCATCAAATTCATGGCTTCACTGACGCTCAAGGACGTCAGCTCAAGGTGATTAGGCATGATCAGTTTCGCAAATGTTTCTCCTCATCGTTTGTGTTGATTCCTTCTTGACTTTCTCATTTGTTGGATCTCCAAACAGCTTTAATGTCAACTGTTTCCTATTTCAGTTTCTCTCAACCTGGTTCTTTGATTTTCTTACCATGTTTCTAGTTTTTCATCTGCATCCTGAAAGCAAAGATGTTTGCTCTTCCACTTGTTCATTCTTTGTTCTGTTATTTTTTCCCATGATGTTTCTCACTTTATTAGCTTCTCTGCGATTACCTAGAATCTGTCTGAACTCGCCATCATCAATCCACTGAAGTCCAATGTCTAGTTTCTGCCTCCCTCCCCCTCCCTCACCCCCCCCTTCGCTTCTCTCTCTCTCTCTCTCTCTCTCTCTCTCTGGTCATACACGTCTCAAATGTTAAATATCATCTCTCTAACAAGCTGCAAAGTGGAAGCTATCAAATGTGTGCTATTGTTGGTGCCGTTCATTTGATCCCATTTTCTTCCATTTATTGTTCTCCAGGATCGTCTGCCCCCTCATTAGTCTGTCTGTTATTTTTCATAAATTCTTGGTATTCTACTTAAAATCTGAGTTTATTTTTGACATGCTAATGGAAGTCTCTATTTTAGGATTAGATTGGTGTAATCTGGTGGATATGCAATGGTAGGATAGGTTGTTGCTAGAAATTTGAATATTTTGTTTTTTGTTGTATAGCTATGTGTAAGTTTTATTCTTTGGTTTTGATCGAGGCTTTCTTAATTTGATTTGAGCAACGTTTTCCAACCCCAGAGGGTTTTGTTTTAAAATCCGAAAAGGCAAGGATTTTCCACATGTTTTCATGCAATGGAGATAAGTCTATTTTGACAAGGAAGAATATTGGCTGAGTTGGAAGGAAATGATAAGTCCATTGAGTCAAGTCTATTGTTGAGTGGTTTAATGCCAGAAGTTGTGAATGAAACTCTCTTTCTTGATGAAATTAGTTTTTATGTACTTCTTTCTCCTTATTCTCTCTTCATGGCTCCTTTGAAACCTTGGGTTGAGACCCACTCAATTTAATGTTGTTGCTAGAAATTTGAATATTTTGTTTTTTGTTGTATAGCTATGTGTAAGTTTTATTCTTTGGTTTTGATCGAGGCTTTCTTAATTTGATTTAAGCAACGTTTTCCAACCCCAGAGGGTTTTGTTTTAAAATCCGAAAAGGCAAGGATTTCCACATGTTTTCATGCAATGGAGATAAGTCTATTTTGACAAGGAAGAATATTGGCTGAGTTGGAAGGAAATGATAAGTCCATTGAGTCAAGTCTATTGTTGAGTGGTTTAATGCCAGAAGTTGTGAATGAAACTCTCTTTCTTGATGAAATTAGTTTTTATGTACTTCTTTCTCCTTATTCTCTCTTCATGGCTCCTTTGAAACCTTGGGTTGAGACCCACTCAATTTAATGTTTGATCCTTCTTTTGATTAGCTTTCTGAAATTGTATAGGTTAGAAAGGCAGCTATGATATGATATTAGATTGTATTTCTCATGTGTATTGAAAGAATCTTGTTGCCATCAACTTTGGAGGTGTGATTATGCTTGGAATGTTGAAATTGGACAATGATATGCATGGTGTTCCCTATGTTCGAACAAAGTTCCACTCTGAGTGAGTAGAATTGTGACAAATTTACTAGTTAATCGCAGAGTTTTTAAAAAGGGAGTATTTGAGGGTGAGAAAACATCTCTCTAGTCATTCATTTTTTGCATGTCTTTTTGTGAATGCACAAGCTTAGCGACAGCAATATGAATCAATATTAGAGAACTATTTTGGGGTATGGATCAGGTCAGGAGATCAATCGTAGAGGTTCTCTTTATCAAGGTACTCTTGAATTGTTTTTCTGGTTATTCCTCTCCCTACCTGTGGGGTTTGTTTCCGTTCTGCATGGGATGATAAAGTTCCTTCTTGATGGTTTTTCTGTTTGAGTTTAGTTCAATGGTTTTGAGTAGTCAAGCTTGTAGAGTCCTCAACTTTTGTTAACTATATTCAGTTTACTATGCAAACTTTTGTATTCTTATCCATCTTCCCTATGTCCTCCTTTCAGCCAAAATAGGATAAAATATTTATAATGATGGTTTTTGAGCGATGAAAGTAGAACTGAAGATCTTTTTGTGTGTGCGCGCATGCGTGCATGTAATTTTACTTTGAACATTTTTAGGGTGGTATATTGCATTCAATGGGCGCTACCTTATAGTTTGGTTACTGTAGTTGAATTGGGTATATCATGATAAACCACGTTTCATAGCCATTATAAAGCAGTCACTAAGGCTTTTGGGGGACATCAAGATGGGTTGAGTGGAGCATTAAGTGCACTTGCTTAGATCATTATGCCCAAGGGTGGTTCAAACTCAAAGTAGCTTGACAAAATGGGGTCTAGCTTTGCCAACTGATGGGGCTTCATGAGGTTGTCATTGAGTGGAGAGCTTCTGTTTATTCTTGCAATCCAAAGGAGTTCATATCAGGTTTTAGATGAAGTTTGAGCTCCACTCGTTACTAATTGAACATAGTTGTCTGAGCCTTGCCTGAGCAAAAGTTCATGAACAGCTCGGTTCAGTCAGCCATACTTAGTAACAACGTGAATGGTATTTTTTTTTTTTTGGCCATCTTGGATGCTTAGTGGGAAATGTAAAGTGAGAAACTACCTGAAAACTCGAATGTATGAAGATATTGTGTTTAGTTACAGAGGTAATTAGATTTGGATGTGGTTGTTTGGGACCAAGATACTACCTACAGAAACAAGTTAATGAAGCTTAGTATAGGATTGATATTTGTGAGTGGAGTTCAATTAAGAATCATCTTCACTCTGTTATGGGAAGTGCTCATGAACTTGGTTCCAAATTGCATGGAGTTTGAATGCTTATCTAACCTAGACTTTCATGCTTCCTGGACTATTAGATCGCAGCAAAGCCTATTGTAAGGAGGATTCTGTATTTGTGGAGATAACATGCGAATTTTTTCCCAAGATTACAGAAGAGAATATATCAAGAGGCAGTTTTTGATGATAAGTTGCTCTTTCTGAACTTATTTAGAAAGTAAGGGGTCATGTTGGTCAAGTGTCTTGGAAGGTGCCTTTTTAAGGGGCATGTTTCATATTGTACTGTATTAAGGTGTCGCTTCTTTTGCTAGTTTTCTTGAGGTTTAAGTTATCTGCAAATATATTATTTGTTGCTAAGATCATTGAGCTAACAACTAGCATTATGGGGGACAATCTTAAAAGTTAATCATCTGAAGTTAGTAGGAATAAAATGGTATAGATAAATGCAAATTTCATTGAAATGAATGCACGTATGAGATTTTGCTGTATGGGATAAGATATTAAGATATCCTAGCAGTATCATTCTTGTTGTTTTCCTTTTCCTTCTTTTTTCTCTTTTCTTTTCTTTTCTTTCTTTGCAGAGGATAATGGAGTGACAGACGGAGGTTTATGTCTAGATTATTCAAGTGGCTTGCTGAAGAAGTGAGTGGTGATACTGGGTTCCATGTTTCTAGTCCGTGCCTTGGAGACTTATGGCAATACAAAGATCCATCCTGTTACATATTCCAGAATTGTTGGATGCAGAAAGAGGGTTCAAGCACAGAGAATGAGGAATATAAATATGAAAATATTTAGGTACTGTGTTGCATAATCAAGAAGATGGATTGAATATGGGTGAAGCAATCTGGGTTGTGGCAGTTGGACAAGAAGAAACTGACATTGTTTTGGAAGTGTTAATTGAAGATTTGAGGCCCTCGCGTTAAATGGGGGCTTAGATTTGCTTGGACTGGGATGAAGTAATAGTAAGGTGTCAGATAGCTGACTCTTGTCTATTCTTTGTTGTTGTTCTTTCTTTCTTTCTTTGATAGATACATCATTGTTCCTTGCTTTTGGGAGGTTGCGTGGAATCGCCGCTCTTTTGGAGCCTTCTTTTTTGAACGCCTAGTAAAAGTGCTTATCATTAAATCGAGATCTCATAATTCCTGTCATTATTACTTGGACAAATGAAGCTCACTTTGTTTTTTATTGGTTGATGACTTAAAATAAGTTAGCCTGTGATGGTTGTTAGGATGCAATACGTCAGAACCTTGATCATGTTTGGGCTGATGGTCAAACTACTCATTACCATTGGTGCTGGTTTGCTGAGCTGTGTTCTTATTTTTTGAAGACAGATCCCTTTGTGTTTAGAATGTAATGAAGTTGGCAGTTTTTAGGGTCATGTGAGACTTATTTGGTTTATCTGATGTAAGTAAACCTGATAGCATTTGGAAGTAATGTTGAGTTAAAATTGCATGGAAGTTGATTGGCCATATGGAAATAGATCTAGTGGTTAAAAGATTTGCTCTTGTTTTATTTTCCTTAGGAAGGAACTTTTTTCAGCAGTTGAGACCAATACCTTTGCTGATGCATATTGTTGCAGCCAAATCACTTCCAGAAAGCGCCGGATGATAAAAGAGCTTTGTAGGCCTTCAAGAAGATGATGAGACCATCCCTTTTTGCTGAAAACCTGCAACAAAAGTTTCGAACGGGTGGTCCCGGCGGGGATCATCTGACGCTCTAGTTAGTAATCTGAAGAACAACTATAGAGGTTTTGGTGATAGAGAATGAACCTCCTTTCCTCGTTGTGAGTGAAGGTTTTTTATATCTGTTCGGGGGTCCCTCTTACCCTTAGTGGATGACCGTTGAATCACGTCGTCCGTCGGAAGTGGCACCGTAAGTGGTAAGTGGGCGCATTGCTACTAGACGTGTGCCGTAAATAACGGTAACTGCCCATGGTCTTAGGGATAGTGGGTTAGTGGGCCACGTGGCAGCTATGAACACCTGTTAGGTTGCTGGGAACGAAGTTCGAGGCTGGTTCCGAGGCCGAACCCAGAGGCCGAGAGAGCAGGTCTGGAGCCGAGGCTATGTTCGAGGCCAAGATTGAAGCTGAAGTTGAATTCCAGGCCGAGGCCGAGGCCAAAGCTGTGCTCGAGGCCAAGGCCGAAGCCGAGGCTGTGCTCGAGGCTGAGGCCGAGGCCGAAGTTGACCCGAGGCTAGGCCCAACTACCATATTATTGCTCGGCTTCGAAATAGTGCAGTTTGTTAATCCGTTGCTCGTGGAGCGTGATCAGCTACATCAGATGCCCCTCACCCCTGAGATGGGTGGGCGCACAACCACCAGCGAAAAGGGGCGTAATATTACTAGTGGCTAATCTTCGTACGCTACCGGCCGCTACAAGGGCACGTGTCCCCAAAGGCCATGCTTCTTTAATGTCAAGGCATCGGATGCTGCGACATTACCGCTGTCCTGTCGTTGGGATAGAGGGGGATCCTCCTTGGGTACGGAACTGCGAAAAGGCGGGTATCATCATTGCGGTGAGGTCACCGTTGTCTTATCATTGGTCGCACCCCTCGCATTCTACGCCCCGGGTGGTTGCCGAAATGCCGAAACGTCTTCTCCAGTGGCGGGCAGGCACGTGGCCACTCTGAACCAGGCGGGATGATTTGAAACGGTGAGGCTTTAAAAGGGGGAGTCGTCCCCGACCTTGGTCTTTTCACTTTTACCACACCTACCTCTTCTTCCCAGTCTGAATCTCTCCGAGCTTCCATCCACCTCTCTGGTTCTGTTCTTCCCGAGCCTCATCCCAGCTCTCACCTTCTCGACCTTGCCCCTTCCAGGTTAGTTCTCCCTTCTGCTTTCATGGCCTCCTCCCCTTCTTATTCTATTTCCATTTCCGGGGGTTATTCCTCGAAACCCTCACAACCTTCCCCATCTCCCACGCCTAGCTGGTCATCTTCCTCCTCCACCGATAGGGTTCCCCTAGTGGAGCGACAAGTTGTCGGACGATCTCCCGCCGGGAGTCGTCCGGCCGTCGGTCGGCACCGTCCGGCTGTCGGTCGGCACCATCCGACCATCGCGGTCCCAACTTCTTCCACCGTGAGGGAGTCCCCGAGTGGACTGCCTTCACCATGACCGCCTAGGAAATCATCAACTTTAGGGCCAAATATAGCATTTCCACTAACCTTCCTTTATTCTGTCCTACCCCTGAGGATAGGGTGACCTCCTCCCGATCTGATAGAGTAGCCCTGTACGAGACTTTCTTCAAGGCCGGTCTTCGTTTGCCTCTCCATCCCATCATCCTTAACCTTTTGGATAGATACTCCTTAGCGCCGGCGCAATTAGTTCCAAATTCTATTCGGACTATTGTTGGCTTCTTGGTGCTCTGTCACCTCCATGGGATAGAAGCTAGGATCTCCCTCTTCTGAAGCTTCTATACCCTTCGCAAATAATCAGGATGGTGGTCCTTTGCCCCCAGACCAACTAGGGCCCTTAAACTATACCTTCCTACATCTATTAAGGGGTGAAAAGATAGATTTTTCTTTGCTCCAAGTCGAGGGGGTGAGGATAGTCTAGGGGACACCAAACATCGATCCGAACAAAGATTCTTCTGTGCTTTCGAGGGACCAAGAGGCGTTCGGGCAGCTACTGACTGGCAACGTCCCTCGGTGTAACCAGCTCTTGGCCGAGGAAAACCTTCGGCTCACGGGCCTCATTCCAAGTAGTGGTGAGCAGCCATGACCCTTCCCCTTTTCACCCATCTCCTCCTTTTTCTACTCTTTCTTTTTTTGTTTTTTTTACCAAGTCCTTTGACTTGTGCATACATGCTACCACCGGCCCAAGCAGTAAGAAAGGCGGTGGCCAAGGAAAGAAGGGCCAAGGCAGATGGAGCCTCCGCCGAGAGGAGGACCAAAGCCAAGGAGGCTAGAAAGAAAGCCGAGCTGAAAGGGCCAAGGAGAGAACCGAAGAGGCCGAAGGGTCAAGGAAGAGGTCTCAGTCACCATTGCCGACTCCGTCACGGTCCTTAACTCTGCTCATCTGCAAGCCTCGAGCAGACCAGGAGGCGCATATTGATCTTACCACCGACACGCCCCGAAGGAGCCGAGGGCTGAAACCTTGCCATCACCGCCACCTGCCCCCGAAGTGGAGTCGACTGTACCGGCCTCAGGATCGGCTCCAGGGGCTGCCCCATCAGCAGAAGAGGCAACGACCGAAGAGCCTTCTAGGGCAGCAGTGCCGACGGAAGAAGGGGTACCATCAGCCCCTGTCGCAATGCCTTCGACTTTGGCGCCCGCCAGAACTACTAAGGATGAAGCCGCCACAACCTCCTTCAGGTCCATCCTTAAGCACAATGGCCGCTGGGCGGAGCAGATGATGGCGCGAGTATGCACGCCTGAACTCTTTCTTCCGCGATGCCTTTGTATCTTATCTTTGGGTAAGTATTTCCCTTAAGTTTCTTTGTTTAAGAATTTCCTTGTGGCCTCTCCCTAATAGCGACTCTTATGCAGTTGGTAAATTCCTTGGCCGTCGTGAAGAGTGTCCTTTCCCAGGCCGAGGTCACTCTCGGCCATTCACACGAAGAAGCCCATCGAGCTTAGGCCCGAGCAGAGGAAGCCGAGAAGGCCTTGGAAGTTGCCCTAGCCGGGAGGGCCGAAGAGCAGGCCCAGGCAGAGAGGGTTGAGAAGGCCTTGGAGGCAGCCTGAGCTGAGAGTCAGGCCCAGGAAGAAAGGGCCGAGAAGGCTTTGGAGGGGGTACAAGCCGCTGAGGAGAAGAATAAAAAGGTGGAGTTGGATCTACTAATGTATCATACTAGACTGCACTCCACCAACATTCAAATAAGCGCAGCCGAGGAGCGGGCGGAGAATGCCGAGATCGTCCGCCGCTCCGATGCGCAAGTGGCTGAGATGACGGTGGCTGCACAAGCTGCCGAAGAGAGGGTGGCTGCAGCAGAAAAAAGGGCCGCCGAGGCTGTAGAGATCTTTCGGCAGTTCGCTAGCTTTGACGAAGAGCTGGTCGGGGCCATCTCCTACGCCTACAACTTGGGCATCCAAGATTGCAAGGCTAAAGTGAGAAGAGTCTACAAAGACCCCATGATAGTTTTCAAAAGGACCTCGGTGGCCCTGTGATCATAAGATACCCCCGGACCGGCACCGAAAAACCCCTGAGAGATTCAAGTCCTATGGTCTCGGCGGCCCTGAGTCAAACTCGCAGGCCGGCACCGAGAAACCCCCGAGGCGGTTCAAGTTCTATGATCTCGGCAGCTCTGAGTCAAACTCCTAGGCCGGCATCGAGAAACTCCCGTTGTAGTTTTTAAAAGGATCTCGATGTTCCCGCGATCATACGGATACCCCGGGCCGGCATCGAGAAACCGTTGAGGCAATTCAAGTTTTATGATCTCGGCGGCTACGAGTCAAACTCCCGGATCGACACCGAAAAATCCCTGTGGTATTCAAAAGGACATCGGTGGCCTCACGATCATAAGGACACCCCCGGGCCGGCACCGAGAAACGTCCTAGGCGGTTCAAGTCCTATGGTCTCGACGGTCCCGAGTCAAACTCCCGGTCGGCACCGAGAAATCCCCGTGGTAGTTTTTAAAAGGATCTCGGCGGCCCCGCGATCATAAGGACACCCTCGGGTCAGCAACGAGAAACCTCCGAGGCAGTTCAAGTCCTATGGTCTCGGCGATCCCAAGTCAAACTCTCGGGCCGGCACCGAGAAACCTCCGTTGTAGTTTTCAAAAGGACCTCGGCGGCTCTGCAATTATAAGGACACCTTCGGACCGGCATCGAGAAGCCCCCGAGGTGGTTCAAGTTTTATGGCCTCGGCGGCCTCGAGTCAACCGCTCAGGCCGGTTGCAAAACCCTCGAGGTAGTTTTTATTTCAGCCCCAGCGGCCTTATATGAACCTTAGTGGCCTTATATCAGCCTCAGCGGCATTATTGCAGCCTCAACGGCTCTATCAGCCTCAGCGGCATTATTGCAGCCTCAGCGGCTCTATCAGCCTCAGTGGCTCTATCTCTCAGCCTTAGCAGCATCATTACAACCTCAATGATTTTATTTCAGCCTCAGCGGCCTTATATCTGCCTCAACAGCATTATCGCAGCCTCGATGGCTCTATCAGCCTTAGCGGCATTATTGCAGCCTCAGCGGCTCTATCTCTCTGCCTCAGTGGCATCATTACAACCTCAACGATTTTATTTCAGCCCCAGCACCTTATATCTGCCTCAGCAGCATTATCGCAGCCTCAACGACTCGATCAGCCTTAGCGGCATTATTGTAGTCTTAATGGCTCTATCAGCCTCAGCGGCTCTATCAGCCTTAATGGCATCATTACAATCTCAACAGCTTTATATTAGCCTCAGCGGTTCTATCTCTCTGCCTCAGTGGCATCATTACAACCTTAACAGTTTTATTTCAGCCCCAACGGCTTTATATCTTAGTGGCATTATTTCAGCATTAGCGGCTCTATTAGCCTTAGCGGCATTATCGTAGCCTCAACGACTCTATCAGCCTCAGCAGCATTATTGCAGCCTCAGCGGCTCTATCAGCCTCAACGGCTCAATCTCTCTGCCTCAGTAGCATCATTACAACCTCAATATTTTTATTTCAGCCCCAGTGGCCTTATATCTGCCCCAGCGACATTATTGCAGCCTCAACGGCTCTATCAGCCTCAGCGGCATCATTACAACCTCAACGATTTTATTTCAGTCCCAGCGGCCTTATATCTGCATCAAGGACATTATCATAGCCTCAGCGGCTCTATCTGCCTCAACGACATTATTGCAGCCTCAACAGCTCTATCAGCTTCAGCGGCTTTATCAGCCTCAGCGGCATCATTACAACCTTAACGGTTTTATTTCAGCCCTAGTGGCCTTATATCTGCCTCAGCAACATTATTGCAGCCTTAGCGGCTCTATCAGCCTCGGCAGCATTATCGTAGCCTCAGTGGCTCTATCAACCTCAGCATCTCTATCTCTCTGCCTCAGTGGCATCATTACAGCCTCAATAGTTTTATTTCAGTCCAGCAACCTTATATCTACCTCAGCGGCATTATCGTAGCCTAAGCGGCTCTATCAACCTTAGCGGCATTATCGCAGCCTCAGCGGCATTATTGCAGCCTCAACGACTTTATCAGCCTTAGCGGCATCATTACAACCTAATGGTTTTATTTTAGACATAGCGGCCTTATATCTGCCTCAGCGACATTATCGCAGCCTCAGCGGCTCTATCAGCCTCAATGGCATTATTGCAGCCTCAGCGACTCTATCTCTCTGCCTCAGTGACATAATTACAACTTCAACGTTTTTATTTCAGCCCCAACGGCCTTATATTTACCTCAGCGGCATTATTGTAGCCTTAGCGGCTCTATCTCTCTGCCCCAGTGGCATCATTACAACCTCAACGATTTTATTTCAGCCCTAGCGGCCTTATATGTGCCTTAGCGACATTACCACAGCCTCAGCAGCTTTATTAGCCTCAATGGCATCATTACAACCTCAACGATTTTATTTTAGCTTCAGCGGCATTATTGTAGCCTCAGCGGCGTTATTTTAGCCCCAACGGCTTTAGCTTTGCCTCAACAACATTATTGTAGCCTTAGTGGCATTATTATAGTCTCAGCGGCTTTATTTATACCTCAACGACTTCATCTCTATCTTAGTGACTAACGGCCAACTAGATAAGATCTTTACTTAAATTATATACTTGTAATAGGTTAACAGTGCTAGCCACTTTCAGTTAGTCAATTAAAGGCCCCAATAATTTTTAGGTTGCCCTAGCTTCCTCTTCGACGGCCCTAGCAATTCCTAGGTGGCCTCGACAGCATAAGAGCTCTGCCATCACCGCAACGGACAACAACGTGATGACCATGAAGGCCATCGTCACCACGTGGGACCCGGAAGCGTCCTCCTTCGCCAAAGTCAAGCTGACTGACCAGAGAGACTCTTGGTTCAAGGGAAATAATGCTCCTCCTTCTTCTTGTTCAACTGGGAAAAGGAAAATAGCTCGCTTCCTTTCAACTGAGGCTGCTGTCCTTCTCCCTCCTCTCTCACGACTTCCCAAATGCCATTATTAAAATCCAACATCATATAATGATGTGACCAGCCAAAAACCGAGATGGCCAGAGGACAAATTCTCTCCACCTATAGCAAACTACAGGAAATTTGCACTATTCCTCTCCTAGGAGAGAGGGCTTGGTTCCAGACGGCTGGAGATCCGCCATGCGAGGGAAGGCGATGAGCTAGGACACGGTGGAGTCGAATGTCCTGTCCAGGTAGTCAGCCGACAACGCCAATCCCCCTCGCCCTCGTACGAGGGGCGGTAGCTCCATCCCGACTCTTCCTCTTCCAACAATGAAGTGCAACGACTCCGTCCTTCAGGCTAGTCTCGTTCGGTCTTTCCCGTGTTGCTGCCTCCACACTCCACAGACTGAGCTTCCCAGCCACCTTCGGCTACTCTCGACCATTTCCTGAGTCCAGATCCGGAGCTCCCGACTCCGTGGAGTCCTAGCAGCAATCAGCTCCCGGTGCCGACACCACATTCCTAACCATGGCGTTATCCTTCAGTCGCCTCCTGGTCGGCTTATCCCGATACCATCCCAGACGGTGCTGGCTCCGTCCCGGTTGGCTCTCTGTCCCTGCTTCTGAAGCCTGACAACTCCCGAGTCCCGGCTGACTCCATGGCCCCGACTCCTGGCTCCAGATGGCCGCCTCTAGCTCCTGGTCTCCTGATAGTTTCTTCTCAGCAACCGAAAAAGTTTGAAAGAGCGGAGCTACGTGCATATCATGGGTAAAGCTACGTGCATGTCATGTGACAATTGTGGAGATGCCACTAAAGTACTATGCTCAGAATCTTCTCAAAGCTGATCCCACTCCACTGAACGAGTTTAAGTGGCACATGAAATTTGGGAGCCGTATGGTGTGACACTGACCGGCCTTCCGAATAGGATCCGACTTGGCCATTCGAGCTGTGCCCCCAGCTTCCCTCCGCAGCTCCGAGCTGGTCTAAGCAGCCCCGAGTTAGTCTCAGCAGCCTTTGAGCCAGTCTCAGCAGCCCCCGAGCCAGCCTCAACAGTTCCAAGCCTACCTCGACAGCCTCCAGTCAGTAGATGGCAAAAGATCTCCCAACTCCAAGTTAGCAGATGGCAACAAAAAGATGAAGTCCTAAGTCAGCTCATGGCGGGAGAGATCAACCCCAGCTCACAGTTGACGAATATCCACTTTCAGACCTGCATCAAAAGAGGATTACTAGCTATCCTCAGCCAGTCAAAGATAATCAATTTACCCTCAATATTGCTTAAACTCCTTTGAGTTCTTTGAGCAGGCAAAAGTCCACACAAGGCAGACACAAATTATCCAAAGCAATGCAAAAAGGAAAGGTTCCTCCACTCAGAAAGAATCATAGCCGAAGCTAGCATACAACGGCAAAAATAAAGATGAATTCTACACTCCTTTTGCTTGACGGATGTAAGGCATGTGATTGTACAAATTTAGGAGTATGGAGGGCATATGATGGGGCCAATTGACTCCATGGGCTATAATGACCGCATTTGAACTTGCCCTCGGCAAGTCGGCCCATCCTCGTCGGCTTTGACCTATTCTCTTTGGCTCCAGCAATTTTTAGACGGTCCCAATAATTTCTAGGTGGCCCTAATAATTTCTAGGCCGTCTCAATAATTTCTAGGCAGCTCCAATAATTCCTAAACGGCCTTGCTTCTCTGTTCGACCTTTCCTACTCGGCCTCGGTTCTCGTCAGACTTAGCCTCCTATTGCTGTCTCCCAACACCGAACCCGGCTCCAAGCTCTCTATCCCGGCTCCAAACGATTGCCTCCAGCTCTGCGCGGCCTCGCCGATTCCCATTACTTGCGCTGTCTAGCAGCCAAAAATAGGTGGAAGAGTTAAGTCTAGTAGCTAAAAAGGATTAAAAAAAAAGGAGTATCGGTCGTAGCAGGGACCAGCTGGAGAGAGTCCCTCAAAGGCTTCTCTCCTTCCACAGCCACGTTGTCTCTCTCTCGTGCATGCATGCATTTATGACATGCACTAAGGCATTTATTACCTTATGCCGGCCACGTTGGTTCCCCCTTTTGCATGAATAGAGATGGTGTGGAAAGGCAAGGAAACCAGGACGAAGGGCTCCGGGACTCAAACAGTCGCCCCCGATGAGCCGGGCTCCGTCTCCGTGACTCCAGCAGTCGGCACCCGACTCCTCCGACCTTCATCTCGCCTCTGCCCCGAACTGCCTTCGGTTCTCGGCCTCGAGTCCCTAGTGACACCACTGCTGGCCGGTTTCTCGCTGACGTGGTTCCGCCACCGAGCGGGAAGGAAAGATCCTGAAAGCCTCGCTCACAAAAAGGAATAGCCAAAAACCAAGGGATCTATCACAGTAGACGATATGAGCCTAACAGTGATTGGCGTTTATGGGGAGGAATACTTTGACTTCATGCTAGTGGCCTACATCCAGCTGAAGGTGGTGGTACCTTCAAGGAGAATGGAGGGCCTGGTGAAGAGGCTAACATCAGAAGAAAAGGTGGGATTCTTTAGTGGACAAGACGATGGTGGTGAGTAGGCTTAGATCCTAAACCGTGAGCGGTAGTTAGAGGCATTGCATGAAGTTTCCTGCGTTGGTCCGCCATTGTCCGCAGATCTCTACCAATGTTCGCACAGAACAACAAACGTGTGGTGGAGGACATCTGGCAAACTTCGTGGCAGCTGCTCATGTCCTGCCAACCTACAACGGTTTGCAGCAATAGTCTGAATCAAGTAGCCACCCATATTTGATGGGACATGGCCTGTAGCTCTGACATGCCATTATATCATCATAAATACTTTGTCAAGTGGCAACATCTCAAGTCTCACAGACATCAACCCTGACATTCCATCTACAAAAGTTATTATTCATCATGAGGCCCCAACCACTCAGATCGGATAAGCCCCAAAAGTCATCACTCATCATGAAGCCCCACGTGACTCATTCCATTGCTAGATGACAAGGCTCCAAGCTTTCCAAGCAAGTTTCACAGACTCCAAGCATCAATAAATTGGGTAAAAGGGACCCCCAACCAAGTAACAATATACAATACTCCTAAACGCTCATACTGGCTCACAGAGAGCTCTTCTCTAAGTCTCTCTCTCTTTCGAGCTCTTTCAAGCTCACGACTGTTGCTCAGAGCACTGACTTGAGCGTCAGAGGGTCCACATCGGAATCTCTAGTCCTTGGGATTTTTTGTAGGCTCCCGATCGAGCGACGCTCGTCGGAGGATCCTTGGCACATTGAAGAAGGCAACCGAATGCTTGCGAACGTTCGAGGAGGATGATCTAGTTACAACACTACCCATCCCCACTCCATTCTGAGTTCCCTGCTTGCAGTCGGGGATGAGTTATGGGAGTTAGGTGTGCATTGGAATCAGCCATTCTCAAAATACCATGCCATCATCTGTTGACTGCAATACCAGCAACAAGGAATGGAGCTCTGACATTCATTTTCCTTAATTAAGTACATATGATTGTTTTGCTTTCGATTTACTTTTATCCCCACACCAAGGTAATTCCACCTACCTTTTTTTCTTTAGTTTGGAGGGTGGGGGTCTACCTGCTTATGGTATCAAGCTGACTGTTGTTTTATTTTATTATACTTGTTTTCCTTTTTTGTATGATGTGGAATTCAGGTTGATAGGTATGGTTCATGGGGGATGATCCATGTGGTAGATTAAGCACCTGAGTAGAAATTTTATGTTGGCCATCCACAATCAATGTTGCTGAACATATTAACAATAATTGATGGGTCATGTACATTTTTTTAAAGAAATTAATGCTGGAAGTAGAAGTGTTAAGTACTTGTATCAGTGAGAAAGTTGTGTAGATGAAGGCCTCTTTCTCTAGAAACAAACTCATCTAGCTCTTGGTCATGAGTCTAAAATCATCTCCCAATACATCAATGCCCTTTGGTATTCCATTCCACCAGGTGGTTAGTTTCTTTATGTATACATGTGGAGCTTGAAAACCAGCTAATTTTTGTTACATCCATTGAATGCTAATGTTATGACATACTCACTAATTAGCTGTATTGTACAATTCTATTATGCAATAAACCATTAATCTCTTCTTTATTTATCACGATTTTTCTGAAGTTCTGTTGGTTAAGAAACTATCATGTTGTATTGTACAAAGTTACCTACACTTTGAGTTGGCTTGGTTGGGGTTCATATTCTTAACTCACACTTTTGTGAAGAAGGCTCAATTGGGCTTGGTTTATGATATTTTTATATCACAATAGTTGCATATTTCAAATTGTAGAGCATGAACTTGAAGCATAGTGATTTATTAAATAGAAACATGAAACATGGATGAAGAAGTGATAAGAGGAAAATATAATAAGATGGATGAGGAGGTCTAGAAAGTGTTCTATATGCAGATAATTTTATTCAGTTAACATTACTCACTAATGGTTTATTGCATAATAGAATTGTTTTTTTTAATATTAATTATCAATTCATCAGCATAGTATATTACAGTATTGAAAAAAGCGTTAGGTGAACATAAGCATAAAAGGGCTCTTGAAGCCTAGGCGCAAAACGTAAAGCATAAACGTGCACCTGAGTTAAGTGAAGTACATATTTATAAATAAATAATTTCTATAAGTGGGATTTATAACACATAATAGAAAAATGCTAAAAATCATAATAATAATATATTTAGCTTATTAGCTCAATAGAAAGTCTTCTTTTTTTCAGATAAAATTTGTAGTTCTTTAATGTTTTCTTCTTCTTTCTTAGATGGTAGCATAAGTTTTGATGTTCCATCTCTTTATCTTTCAATTTTTAGCTTTTTTTTATAGAGTAAGAAAAATAATTATGTATGGGATGATATACCATAGGGTCAAGATAGACTAATAAATAGAACAGATTTTAAAAATATTACAAATATAGCTTATGAAAAAAATGTATCTTGCATCTTAAATCAGGTTAAAGTGTATGTTTTTTCACCTTAGGTATAAGAAGCACCTAACTAACCTTAGGTGCACTTTATGCTTGAGACACACTTTAGTATATAAGAAGCACTTAACTAGTGGTACCTTGGCCTTATGCTTTAAGCGCACCTAAGGCATGCCTTTGACAACACCGGTATATTATTGCATTTAAAATATTTGATAATTATAGTTTTTTGATGGATCCACTAGGGGAGTTGAGTCATGTTCTCGGTTCAATTTTGGATGCAAAGTTCCTCATATTGGTCTGGTTTGCTTGTCAGAAACTAACCAATTCAGTTAAATATTTTTTTTTTTGGATTTTTTGGTCATTACTTAGCCTCAGAACCAATAGTTTGTCTCACTTAAGCACTAATAGGACGGTAAGCTTATAAGAGTGTTTCGTAATAATAGTTTAAAGAATCTTTAAAGTAAATTATCTTCCATCAATCATAACAATGTAAATGGACTAGAGAAATTCCTATCTTATATCGAAGCTTATTGAATTTAAAATGGTACTTTTGAGAGATCACTGAGCTGGAGCTGCATTTTGTTTACAGGGGAGATGGATTTCTTAAAAACGCATGGTGAAACACTGCTGGAATCATTTGTCGATCCACTTGTCATGTGCCACCCCAAGGACCACACTGTCCCAAGGCTCGGTGAGTTCATTGATTTCTCCCTTTTTTTTCTACTTTCATTAATTTTACGTTATTATATTTTAGTTGAGCCTCTCATGGGCCACCATTCATCAATTTCTCATCCTTTGTGAAGCAGGTGAGCTACTTTGCCTCCTTCAAAATTTATTTTCTATTTATTATGAGTAGTTGGTGATGGCGACTTAGTTGACTCATTGTTTGTACTGAATGTTGTCTAAATCCGATCTAGACCCACTTGTCGGACCACACAGAGTTGTGCTACTTTGCCTCCATCAAAATTTATTTTCTATTTATTATGAGTAGTTTGTGATGGCAGCTTAGTTGACTCATTGTTTATACTGAATGCTGTCTAAATCTGATCTAGACCCACTTGTTGGATCACACAGAGTTGTGTATTTACCTGTTCTTTCCTGTTGCTCTGAACCATCTGTTTCATAACACTTGTGTCTTTGATCCAATAGCAATCTGAATCATTTGCATGTCAAGCTGGGTTGAGCCACTTACTTCAAACTTTATTGCTGCATGTACAGCCACAACCTAAAGACCAGGGTGATAGATAGGTGTGATGCATTAATTTAATGTTATATACCATCTAATATTTCTTCATATCTAATGTTATAAAGTTTATTCAAAAAAGTTTTTATTACATCTTCCAGCAAGCCTAGCATATCTGAACATAAGCAATGCAACATGGTAGAACAAAGAATATTAAATTCCTATATGTTTGGAGGTTCTCCAAAGATTAAATTATATTAATATATCGTTTGGATTATTATTTATTTGATTTGCATGGCTTCTTGGTTTGTTGGTGAGTTGTCATGTGAAAGTAAGCTTAATGGGCAAGGAACCTACCATCTTGCTGGTGGTATTACCAACTTCAGATTTAGTTGAGGTTCTGAATTAAGCTACCGTCATTTAATGCTGACAGATCTACTGGTTCAACAAACATGCGCTGCATCTACTCGCCTCACAAATGGAGAGATAGTGATACCATGATAAGGTTACAATGTTATGTGCATTTAAATATTTGCACTTGTTTCTTTTGTGAGGGTTGATATTTCTGCCCATTTGTTGACTGATTGTTTTATGATTGAGGCATGATGGGTTTGAAGCCCTGAAGGTTACATATCTTTTCTTTGGAAATAAGTTGAATGCAATATTTAGGATGAATGATTAAGATGTCATGCAGCATTGGCGTTGGTATCATTCAAATCGGGTAGTGATAGATTTGCACGTCATGACAATAAGAGTAAATTGTAAATAGGCATCATTTATGAATTTTTGGAAACCCACTGGTATAGAGACAGAGACTAGGGTTTTCATTCCTATCATTTTCTCGGAATATAAATATTGGGTTTGGGCTTTCAAATATTAGATTTAGGCTCTTAAATTTGAGCTATTTAATTATTTCAAATGTTCATCAATTTATAATAGATTTTGGGCTTCAAACAAGTTTTTTTAAATAAAATTAGGTCAAAGTTGACTGCCTAATTCTAGAAAGAAAAAAAAAAAGGAATATAGATTTCTATGGGGAATGAGGACTGTGGAGATGAAGATGGAAAAAAAAAATCATTCCATCAGGAGATCAGGGCAGGGATGGAGAATATATCTTTCACCCCAAATCCATTCTATTGTCATCTCTATTTGAAGGGTATCAACTCTACTTTTGGACACTTATTACCTTAGTTCTATGAGTGTTAAACTGAATCTGCTCAAGACTCTGTGTTTTAGTCCTGAGTCCAGTTGAAAGGGGAATGTGGGTTTATAGGAGCAGAAGGGTTAGAATGCTTCCCTGCTCTTAAAAAATTGTGCACCACAGCTAATACTATAGGATGCTTTTTGACATAAAAATGAAACACTTGTTTGCTAGTTATGAGGGGTGGTTAGGCTAGCACATGTAAATTCTAAATTCATATTTCCTATGTAATTTCAGAAGTTTTATTCAAAAAGTTCATTTTCTTTCATTATATAAACAACAACCATTAGCTTAATTGGTTAGGTTCTCTCTCCCACGAACTTGTCTTTGGAGGAGATACAAAGTTTAGGCTTGATTGTGGGGCATTGCAACAATCTTGCTTAAGAAAACAAGAAAGGGAAAAAGGAAAAAAAAAGAAAAATCTCATTTTCTGTGATTAGGTTGGTCCAAAACCAAATTTGAAATGAATGGGCAAGAACCTAGATGTGTTCGATCTGGGCTTAGAAAATTTTCAGCAGATCATATCAGCCTTGTCTTGATCTTGCCCTGATCCAACCCATTTAAATCTCTGTAACTGGGGCTTGGTCGTATAGCTGCTATCTGCATGGTGTGCCTTGGTGGCTCCAATATTAGTATATGAGCTGATTAAAAGGTCACTTGTTCTCAATTTTTATTCAACTTCTTGGAATGATCTCGTTATCTAACTCAATGTTATAGAAATGTGCAATATAATGAGAAAGTGATTTATAATGCCAGACTGAAAGAAGTTTGGTTTATTCAAACCCAGATTGGTATGAGTCAATCTGTAATTAAAATTTGAGTTTGACCTGTTTCTTGATAAAATGAACTCCGATCAAATTAATTGTCAGACCAAGCCTGAACTATCTATCCATTAACATCTTGTTTCATCACAGCCCCATTATAAAGGCCGCTTTACTCTCAAATTTATATTCAAATTCTTGAAATGATCATGTTAACTAACTTAATTTTATAGATATGTTCATTTATTGTGCATACTTCTTTAACTATTACTGTTGGATGATACTCTTTCCCAGATAAGGATATCATACTGATTATCACGTAATGTAGGGAATTTAAGAGATCAAACAAGAGAAGAGAAGAGAAAAGATAGATGATATTAGGTCCATATCATGTATTTAGCTTCTTGGCTAATATTTCCAGATATAATAAAACTGCCAACTGACACGTTATAACCTGTAGCTCGTAATCTCAGAGCAACCCCTGTTTTCATTTCTTAAAGAAAGAGACAGCTGCAATTTTTGACCATACAATTAAAATCTAATAATGCGTATCTTATTAGATAGGACAGAGAATCTCTCCTCTTTTGACTAAAGGTTTCCCATGAAATTGCATCTCTATCACTGTCGTAAACTATGCTTTTTTCCGTGAAATAAAATGGTCATAAAAAATTACAAGCGTTCGCAGGAAATTTCTTCGTAGCCACAGAATTTGTCCTGTTGCTATTGACAAGCTGTTTCTGGACGACCGATCTGTTGACTGAAGGCTATAAATACATAATGGAGTGTAGTTGCTCTGCGTTGTCGGGCTGGCATCTAACATCTAAACTGCTGCTGTAGTTTCTCTTCATCCTCTCTTCCACCACTGGCTCTGCTCAAGCTAAAATCCTACCAGAAGCTAGTGATCACCATCGATGGGAGAACACCTGGCCCAACGATCATTCCCGGGCAGGGGAAGTCATCGGAGTCGAGAATTAGACAGGTACTGTTTCAAATTAGAAGCAGGGTTGCAAAATTCTGGAATTGGGGTTTATTTCAGTTTTTAATCATGTTCCATTCTTATACCTATCTTCGCTCTTTGTTGATGGTGGAAGCGCCGCGTTTCAGAATTAACTGGATCAAAACTTGGAAAACAAGGCATGCACTTTTCCCTTTCCATTTCGCCTCGAACTAGAAGCAATATAAAATTTATTAGTTATTGTTATTATATTTGATATTTCTCCTGCTCCTAGCTCTCTGAGATGATGATGGGAATGAAAATTACCGTCATCTCTATTGCTTTGTTAATCGTTGTTTTCTTTTGTAGATTCGCACTCCATGGTTTGTAGATTCAACTTCTCGGTGAGCGTTGGGCCAGGCGATCTCCCATTGATGGTGATCGCTAGCTTTAGGTTTGATAGTGGATTTTAGCTTGAGCAGAGCCAGTGGTGGCGGAGACGATGAAGAGAAACTACAACGGCAGTTTAGAATCTAGATGCCAGCCCAACGCCCATTGGTTGCAATCCGAGAGGGCATAACTTCTAGTCAACACATCGGACATCAAGAAACAGCCTGGTCAGTAGCAAAAAGAGGTCAAATTCGGCAGCCACGAAGAAATTTCTTACCAGCGCTAATAATTTCTCATTACCGTTTTTCACGGGAAACTTAGTTTACTCCATTCATCACAAATGACGCACTCAAAAAAAAAAAAAGAGAATTCCAGCTCTTGCTTCTTTTTTTTTTTTTTTCCTTAAAAAAAATGGTAACAGGGGTTGGCTCTGTGATGTACGAGCTACGAGGGTGTAACGTGTCAAGCGGGCAGTTTTATTATATCTTGAAAGCTTATCCGAAGAAAACAAATGTCTGAATCAACTGTTGATCAATCGTATGATGGTGGATGTGATAATTCATCTAATATCAACCATCTTTCTCCCACCTCTCACTTGATCCCACAAATTTCTGAATCAGCTAGAGATTTCAAACGGGCCCATCGGTCATTGCTTGGGCTGGCGGTTTGGGACTATGGATTCTTTATTTTTCTTGTTGAGCTATATGCAGCTTGGATCGATATTTCTTATGCCCTTCGAAGCCTGAGTGCTCGAAGGCTTATTATAGAGAGAGACTCAGCTACGGTTATTAGTTGGATCCGTCAAGAGTCCAATATCTACCTCCCGATATTTTTTTGATCAACGACATCCGTTATCTTCTTCAGGGAGCTATCAGCGTCAGATTTGACATATCTACAGAAAGGTCAACTCTGCAGCTGATTGGATTGCCGCCAGGGTGGCCTATCATTCAGGGTTCTGGATTTGGATGCTCGGGAACCCTTGTCCTCTCATCTTGTTACATATTTTGTATTTGGATATTCAGGTTTGACTCACCCTATATTGATGTGATCATTCGTCTGTAAAAAAAAATGGGCCCATCGACCTATGGCATGGTCTGTTCGCTACTGATACAGTCCGATCACAATGCAGGATATGCCGCAAAAAAGTCTTTATCCACTGTATGCAGTGTAAATTGCGTACATTATGCATGAAAATTATTTATGTACATATAATTATGCATGTTAAAAATAATTTTATGCATCATATGTAGAGGTGGGCACTGGGCCGTGCCGCCCATGGCACGGCACGGCCCAAGCCCTGATGGGCCGTGCCAGGCACGGCCCGGCACTGCTACAGTACCGGGCCGTGCCGGGCTCAGAAATTTTTTTTCTGTTGGCCCAGCACGGCACGGCCCATGACGGGCCTGGGCCAGCCCGTTGTGCCGTACCGGCACGGCCCACCTGGGCCATGCCTGGCACGGCCCAGGTGAGCCTGAGCCGTGCCGGCCCAGGTGGGCCGTGCCGAGGCCTAAGCCGTGTCGGCCCAGGTGGGCCTGGGCCGTGCCAGGCACGGCCCACCTGGGGCCTGACCCATGAACAGCTCAAATAAAAAATTTATAAAAATATTTTTTTTTGATAAATTAAAAAATTATTAGGAATAAAGAAATTTTATTAATATAAAGCTACCATAATGGTGGGGGGTTTGGCACAGACCCCTATCAGTTTATTAATTTAAAATTAAAATGGTACAGAAGGGAGGGGGGCTAGGCCTGACCTCTAGAACATAATACAATAAGTAAGAAGAAAAAAATAGAAAGATCGCAACCATCGGATCATCGCCGATCGGATGGATCGCAACCGTCGGATCGATCATCGCTGATCGGGATCATTGCTTGGATCGATCGCAACTGTCGGATCGTCTTCGATGGGATAGATCGCAACCGTTGGATTGATCATCCCCGATCGGGATCATGGCTTGAATCGATCACAACCGTCGGATCGTCTCCGATCGGATCGATCACAACGGTTCGATCGATCATCACCAATCAGGATCATGGCTTGGATTGATCGCAACCGTCGGATCGATCATCGCCGATCGGGATCATGGCTTGGATCGATCACAACCGTCGGATTGATCATCGTCGATCGGGATCATGGCTTGGATCGATCGAAGACGTCGGATCGTCTCCGATCGGATTGATCACAATGGTCCGATCGATCATCGCTGATCGGGATCATAGCTTGGATCGATCGCAATCGTCAGATCGTCTCCGATTGGATAGATCGTAACCGTTCGATCGATAATAGCAGATCAGGATCATGGCATGGATCGATCGCAACCGTCGGATCGTCTCTAATCAGATCGATCATCGCCGATCGGGATCATGGCTTGGATCAATCGCAACCGTCGGATCATCACCGGTCGAATGGATCGCAACCGTCGGATCGATCATCGCCGATCAGGATCATGGCATGGATCGATCGCAACCGTCGGATCGTCTCCAATCGGATCGATCGCAACCGTCGGATCAATCATCCCTGATTGGGATCATGGCTTGGTCGATCGCAGACATCGGATCATCTCCGATCAGATGGATCGCAATAGTCCGATCAATCATTGTCGATCAAGATCATGGCTTGGATCGGTCGCAACCATCGGATCGTCTCCGATCGGATGGATCGCAACTGTTGGATTGATCATCACCGATCGAGATCATGGCTTGGATCGATCGCAACCGTCGTATCGTCTCCAATCGGATTGATCGCAACCGTCGGATTGATCATTGCCGATCGGGATCATAGCTTGGATCGATCCAAACGTCGAATCATCTTCGATCGGATGGATCGCAACCGTCGGATTGATCATCGCCGATCGGGATCATGGCTTGGATCGATCGCAGACGTCGGATCATCTCTGATCAGATGGATCGCAACCGTCGGATTGATCATCGCCGATCATGATCATGGCTTGGATCGATCGCAGACATCGGATCGTCTCCGATCGGATTGATCGCAACAGTCCGATCGATCATTGTCGATCGGGATCATGGCTTGTATCGATCGTAACCATCAGATCGTCTCCGATCGGATGGATCGCAACTGTTGGATTGATCATCGCCGATCGGGATCATGGCTTGGATCGATCGCAACCGTCGGATCGTCTCCGATTGGATGGATTGCAACCATCGGATCGATCATCCCCGATCGAGATCATGGCTTGGATCAATCGCAACCGTCGGATCGTCTCCGATCGGATTGATCGCAACGATCTAATCGATCATCGTCGATCGGGATCATGACTTGGATCGATCGCAATCGTCGGATCCATCATCGTCGATCAGGATCATGACTTCGATCAGCTGGCTGGTGCCTAGGTGCACAGTGTGCTCCTGGCACCAGCAGTGCCATGGCACGGCCCTTGGCACGGCCTATAAAATGGCCCAGCAAGGCCGTTCTGGCACGGCCCAGCAGGGCCGTTGCTGGGCCGTGCCAAAACGGCCCAGCAGGGCCATTGCTAGGCTATGCCAAAACGGCCCTTCTGGGTCGTGCCATGGCACGGCCCAGCAACGGCCCTGCTGGGCCGTGCCAGGCACGGCCCGTGGCCCATTTCTTGATGGGTCATGGGCCGTGCCGAATTTGATTTTTTTTTAATGGACCGTGCCTGGCACGGTCCATTTATTAATGAGCCGTGCCAGATATGGCACGGTAATTTTTCTGGCACGATAGACCTGAATCATGTCTGACACAACATAGCTCAGTGCCCATGCCTAATCATATGTAAATCAGTGCGTGCACCAGAATGACTTTTCCCATTACAGCCATGGTAACTATGCGACCGGACCTGCTGAGCCGTGTCAGCTCAAGGCTGCGGTAGAATGATGGATTGTGGAGTGCTGCCCCACCACGGTTCGTGGTTCGCATGTGGCCTGTATAAGCGTGCTTACCTCTCGTAGCGTTCGTAAATAGCTAGAGTTAGAGGTATTATTATCTATTTCATAAAAAAATAAAATTTATCTTTTTAATAATAAAAATTATTTATTTATTTATTTATTTATTTATTTAATAATTAAAAATAGTTAGTTGTAAGATTATATTGGTCTATCTAAAGGATTAGCGCAACATACACAACAATGATGCAAGATCAAACGAATGATCTAAAGGATTAGCGCAACATACACAACAATGATGCAAGATCAAACGAATGATGACGATGAAAACTTTTCTTCGAACAACTAAAGAATCATGGATGAAAGATAAGAAAAGATGGGATTTGGGCTATCATCGGCTGATTATTGAGGGTGATTCACTTACGATTATCAGATGAATTACGCGAAAGGAAAACTCCTATTCTGGCCTTAATCCTCTGATTAAAGATATTTTAGTCACTCTTCAGTCTACTAATGCATTTCAGATTCAGCATATTTATCGGGAAGCCAATGCTGCGGCTGATTATGTTGCTTCTGCTGTCGCTCGCAATCCTGGCCGATGGATTTAGCATAATGAGATACCTTGTCCTGTCTTATTACAGCAAATTTTGTACTCAGATGCTTCGAGTTTGACTCGCGCCAGAGTTGTGTGATCGTCCGGCTGTAAAAAAAAAAAAAAGTGATTGTAAAAAAAAAAAATTGATTGAGCAACAATGAGATGGTGCAATTATGGTGGACCAGCATCAACTCATCAAACTAGAAAAAAACATATATTTAATTTATTTTATTAAATTTTTATAAAATTATTTTAAAAAATTAAAAATATAAAAAAAATTATCTGATCCATTGGGCTCAAGCCAAGCCAAGCCAAACAAAGGATGAAGATGAAGATGAAGATTTTCTTCTAAATAACTAAAAGATTAAAGATGAAAGAAAATAGGAATGACCGGATGTAGAGAAGAGAACTGAGCAATATAACAGTGGAATGATACAACTACGATAATAAACCATGAACAAAAATATAAAACTTAAATTATTTTATTTAATTTTTATATAATTAATTTAAAAAAATTAAATCTTAATAAGATGGGTCAAAGTCGTGTTGTGGGCCACTATATAGATTGGTATAGTACGACATAGCTGATCCAACAAGGCCATGAGCCGTAGAGCCTTGCTATTCGCATGTATGAAAAAAAAGAAGTTTTGCTGCATCAGGGACGATGCCCGATGATTGATGAGTGTTATGTGCACACTCTTGCTAAAAAGAAGGGATGATTTTACTTTTGATATGCTTGCATATATGGTGCATGTCAATCATCGAGGCCGGTCTACTCTTGCTGCACCTTTCCAAGCAGCAAGACTTTTCCAGCATCATAGGTCATGTCAACATGGCTTGAAGTCATGCTGGGCTAGCGCACCACAATAATCCATCGGACTATTTCTTTCACAAGCCGTGCTGGCATAAAATCTAACCCGGCTCATTTGATATCTCTAATGGGAGAGGATGATCGGATTGATATTTTTTCGTAGATAAAGGAGGGTAACGGAGCAACGGTTGTTCAAGAGATGCAGTGGAAATGTGGAAGAACGCCAACCCATTCTTCGATCTATCGAGCGGGATTTGAAACTAATTGCAATCCGAGAGGGCGTTAGCTTTTATAACCTTAGTCAACCATTCGGACCTCAGGAAACAGCCTGGCCAAGGGCAAAGAAGAGGACAAATTCGGCAGCTACGTACGAAGAAATTTCTTATGAACGCTTATAATTTTCTATGACCGTTTTGTTCCAATCATCACAGATTATACCAAAGAAATAGAAATTCTTTATTCCTCTCCCTATTTCAATAAGATAACGCACAATCAAAATGTTTTTTTGATGACAGTGAATGTTGATCAACCATGAATGCTCGTTTTAATGGATGGGATGTGGTATCAGCTACCTTTCCTCCTCCCTCCAATTTGACAGAACGTAGAGATGTCAGGCGAGCCAAACGACGTCCTACGGCACGGCTTGATCATGCTGAGTCAAGCACGGCAAGACCTTCTGGTACGCAAGGCCGAGCCGCATCAGCCCCTAAACCGCGTTGGGACGTTGGCTTGTGGCATGGTAGTTCGGCATGGCCAGGCATGCAAGAGGTTGCATATAGTTTATTTATATATTTTTTACATTTATATTTTTATAATGTTCATAATTCAACGCTATTTCATGAAGAATCTGAATGCGTGTTACCTTCTCTTCACAATCCAAACTATCCATATTTAGATTTGGTATTCTTGCAATCTTATATATCGCTCCATGACCCTTATCCTTTAAGAAGCAGTTTCTCATAGAAGAAGATTTTCTTTATAAATAACTACGAATATGCAGATATTTATTATGGATAACTGTCAATAGATAGTTAATTTAAAAAAATGTAAATAAAAAAAAAGAAACGTTAGTAGTGCGCTAGGTTAAGCCAACGTCCAACGTCCAAATGATCCCAAAGTTTCAATTAATTTTGTAAACCTTTTCTTATGTGATTTGGGTTAACGGCTATTAGGCGTCATTATGGGCTGGAGCTTTATGGGCCAAGTTCAAGGATTCAAATGAAAAGGAATGATTTGGAGTAGCCATATATAAGTTTTTTTGATCTCATTTTATTTCTATATTTTATTAATATTTTCTTGGGCATCTAAAGGTAATCATTGGGTTTGCACCTCCACACGATCATGCTCGTAAGAGATCGGGTCGAGCCGGATCGGGTCATTGTACCTTAGGGACAGATCGCCAATAACCTGTATAAAAGGGCAAAAATCTGATCCTTAGGGCAGTATCTAACACATCTCGGTCATGGTTTGATCCATATCTTATTTTTATTTTTCACTTTATTTTGTATTTAAAATTCTATAATATATTTCTAGCAATTTCTAGGAAAGGATATTTTGCTAAGATCAAAAACTATTTTCTAACGGTTAAGGATCAGATTTTCTTCTTTTCTAGAAATTGCTAGATTTTCATTCCATCTTCTTATTCTGTTTTTGTATGACTTTGCTCAACATATAAAGTTTTCATGCCATCCTGCAATACCTGTGCATTAATGGTGCAAATGTTGCTATGCTAAATTATGATCATCCATAATTATCTCTTAAAATACAGCTTGCTAATATAATGTTGACAACAAATTTTGTCTACTTCTTGACTCTAAATAATTGTTTATTTTTTATTTGACTTAATGTTTATTTCGTTTCTTTCCTAATGTTATACATGCTGCTTGACTAGGAGGGTCACTCCACAAATATATTACCAAGACTGATGATAGTAAATTTATTTGGATTGTTATTAGTTTCTTACTTATATCATATTTTCTCCATTATGAACGTTCATGGCCTTCTGAATTTAGAAGCATTTATAGTAATAATGGGAAATATAGAGTATTGGTATGTTGTCCATTTAATGTATCACATCCAGAACTCCGGGAAAGCTTTTGATGTTTGTATCTGAGGTACATCAGACATTGTTTGCATGCCAGGTTATCCAAAATGAAGCAAATTATTCACTTTCATGAGGAAGGAAACAAACTCTTGGGAACTAATCATGCAATAGTATATAGATGCACCACTAATTCCTTCCATCTTTAGTTTGTGCCTTTCTCAAAACCTTTCTTGTTAACTCCATAAGTAGATATATTTTAATTACCGTTTTGGTGATAGTTTTCTGAGCTTCAGCTGAACTCTAAACCATAGTTATCATGCTACACTACCACTGATCAGCACATTATGTAGGTATATGTACACTACAATCAATTGTCCTTTGTATGCTGTAGGGTATTCTTATGGATGCGTCAAACCTACCAAGAAACTAAGTCGGACTACAATACGGTAATGTGCATATAACATCCATAGCTAAGCTATATTTTAGGCCCAAATGATATACACGTGTATATATATGGATTACATGTGTGTACACATATGCTTGCACTTATGCACATCATATATGCGTGCTTGTATATAGATGTATTTTCATATCATTTATTATTTTACTTGCAGCTACTAGCATATATTTGCATTCTTACATAAACGCAAAAGTTTTTCTATTCTAGATAAGTGTTTTCTGGTATAGTGGTCAATATTTAATATCTCCTTGTTGTGTTGTTCGTTGCTAGACAAAAGTGACAGCATTGGGCAAATACTTATTGCTTACCTACTATTGTGAATCTTTTATGTTACCAAATGGTAAAGAATGGATGAACTTCTGTGACAAGGTATGTCATATAAATGTTCTATTTTGAATCTCTTGAAATCTATTGCCATGAGATTTAATAAAAGTTTTTATAATTTACTAAATAATCTCATGACTGTTGGAATATCCAACTTATTGTTTACCTTGTATTTGGATATTCAATTCTAATATATCTTTGTCTGATTCTCTTATTTGAGGTCTAGTCCAAAAATAATATTATCTCCTTGGATTTAAGAAGAATTTGGCAAGGAGTTATCTAGGAGTGGAGTCCTAGATTTATCGAGGGGGATAGGGCTTAAGCCCATTATTTGGTCACCAATAGTGGATACCCAACCTCTGTGATTGGAGATCCCATGAATGAGGTTCAATGTGGTAGAAACGAAGTTGATTGAGTGATCGTGTTAGAGCACAAATTTTTGAAAAAAATTTTCATCCCATCTCTATGATGAGTGTTCTTATAAAGTGACAAAGTAAATTTGTGTAAGGTTGAGTCATACTCTTAATGGATCCGAGGCAGGTTATCTGTAGGGTATTGTCACAAATACCCTTGGAGGATTCACCTATATAAGAATTGTCATATTAGGTCATGACTAAAGGTTTGGGCTAACCTTAAAGAATTCTCATGAAAAATCAAGGTATTAAGCGCAAGGCCTTTAATATGCGCTGATCGCTTAAACCCAATTGATCCATACTGTGTGTGTGATTAGTAGAAGTTTGAGTCAAAGGACCTAGTTTAAGGTCTAATTCACTATGGTTCCTTCAGATATATACAATCAACACTAAGTGAGGTTCAAGTTCATAGGACACCTCACCTATTGTGCAGTATAAGATGCCCTAAGATTTTTTAATTTTATTTTTTTTTTAAAACTTTTGTAGGGGATTATTGGAAAAAAATGTAAATAAAAAAGGAAACGTTCGATGATGAACGTTGGAAGGCCAACGTTTATTAACGTCCAGAAACGGCCCAAACAATTAATTTTGTAAGCCGTTTCTGACGTGATTTGGGGCTAACGACTATTAGGCCTTTAAGGTCATTATGGGCCGAGCTGTTGGAGCTTTTATGGGCCGAGCCTATAAATAGGCTCAAGGATTCAAGATGAAAAAGAATGATTTGGTAGCCCTATATAAGTTTTTTGATCTCATTTTATTTCTATATTTATTAATCGTTTCTTGGGCATCTGAAGGTAATCATTGGGTTTGCACTTTCATATGATCGTGCTCGTAGTAAGAGGATCAGGTCGAGCCGGATCATTGTACCTTGGGGACAGATCGCCAACAATATGCACGAAGGGGCAAAAATCTGATCCTTAGGGCAGTGTTTAACATGCCTCGGTTTGATCCATATCTTATTTTTTTTTTACTTTATTTTACATTTAAAATTTTATAATATATTTCTAGCAATTTCTAGGAAAGGATATTTTGCTAAAATCAAAAACTATTTTCCAACAAGTTATCTATCATGAGCATCACATCACGTAGTTCAACAAATAGTTTTAGGAATATTCTTATCTTGTTTATTATTCTGGAGAGTAGCCTGCTACATCTCCTAGTTAGTATAAATAAGCTCATTAGCCTATGCAACATAATCTATAAGATTGTGGTGAAGATTCTCGCTCTTCGTATCTATCGGATTATTCATAAAAATTATTATTTAATAATTTTTATGAAATATAAAATAATAAAAATAATCTTTTTTGCATTGATTTGTTCTAACCCGAGGGGGTGAGGGAGGAGGTAGTGCAGCGGGTACATGGGCACTTACGGATTAGAGTAAATCAAAATGAAAAAAGATATTTTTTATATTTTTTAAATTATTAAATAATAGGTTAACGGGTTAGTTATGAATTTTAAATTTTTTTTTTTTTGCTACTTGAATGCCATGTGTGCTGCTACGTATGCTGCCACATAGAATAAAAATAAACGGCGACTTTTCTATTTAACGATAGGGATCAAAGTGATACAAAACAGAAAGTTTTAAATTATTTTTATAACTTTTTAAAGTTCAAAAACCCAATTAGTGACATAACCTAGGGGTTAATTCTGTAGTTTAGCCTAAAATTTGCTAATCTTGACTTAATCAGCAGCTGCAAAATGTCCAGCTTGTGGTTTTTAGGCCAAATCGGCAGAATCCAGCAATTTGTCATCTTTTCTTGGTCGACGACTGCCTACTCCTTTCAGGATTGTTTAATCTTATGGGAGACTATTTTGGAGCATTGTCAAGGATTTGCGTAGTCAGTAAATATATGGCTAAATCTGGGATTCTATTCAGTCCAAAGATGGCTAGCAGTCGTGCATCTAATTTTTCTTCTATTCTGGCGATACGAAGAATTATGTCATTAGACAATTATTTGGGAATCCCTGTTGAAGGTACAAGACTCAGGCTTTCTTATCTCCTTTCATTCCAAAAGAAAATTCTATAAAAAACTGGATGCTTGCAAATGATGCTCTTTATCCGGCCTTTGCTGGGAGAACTACTTTATCAGTCTTGAATTTTATGACCCTTCATATCATTACAAATATGGCTATGACAGCTTGCTTCATGGTTTGGTTTTTAAAAACTATTAGCAGTTTTTAATGAAGCCATGATATGAGACTTCGATCATTACACAGTATTGCATAGGAGGTAATTGCTAAACCTAAACACTTGAGAGGTTTAGGGATTTACCATATGATGTATTGATGGAGAAATGATATTGTTTGCCCGCAACGATGGTTATCAATCCTCATTGTCTATGTGCAAGATTCTTACAGGCTAAAATGTTTTTTTCTGGAGATTAGTCCACGTACTCAGCCCCATGATCATCATCTCATCTTTGGAAGGCCCCAGGTAAAAGACTCTCAGTTTCTCACGGGTGGTTTTATTTGGTCCATTAGCAATGGGAGGAGAAGTATTGATGTTCCTTATGCCTTGATTGTCTACCTTATCTATTAATAAACAGCCTCTTATTTGCAAGTGATTGGATTGTTCATTTGGTGGCTGAGATCTTTCCATCACAGATTATGATGGAGATTGGGGTTACAAGTCTTAAGATGTCTGTGAAAGAAGTGTATCTGAACATGCTGGGGACTGTCGCAGAAGCAATCCAAAGTTTTAAAAGAATATGGAAACTTAAGGCTCATCAAAGAATGCTCCACTTTATCTGGAAGCTGCTACATAATGGTCTCCCAACCTTTCCATCTTCTATCCCAAAGAATTCAATCAATCTCTCCAATCTGTAGAAGGTGCCAGATTGTAACAGAGACTACCGACCACCTATTTTTCCAGTATACCACTTGCAGACAAGTTTGGTCTCTACTTAATTATCCCCTGATTTCTGATTTCCATACAACTACACAGGCAACAAATTTATTCTCTCCATTCCTCCCTCTTGGGCCATGATTAAATTCCAAACAATTTTATGTCATACATTATGGAGAATTTGGCAACCACAAAACGTGGAGTATTTTGTAGACAAAGTTTTTCATCCAACTCAGTTGGTAAATCATGTGATGCAACATGTTAACAAATTTCTCCTCCACATTAGTACACTTCTGATATCTGTAGTGATCTCTCACAATCCATCTTGGGTCCTTCTGGGTCACTTCCTCAACCAGGATTTTGATGGTTCGGTTTGTCTCAATTCAGCTAGTGCTAGATTTGTGAGTCATGATCATTTAAGGCATGTTCTAAAAGCCATGATGTAATCCCCTAGAATTCTCAACTGCTCGTGAGAGTTATCACGAGGTCAGATGATAGACTCCAGATATTTAAATTCCAGATATATCTTAATTGCTCGTGAGAGTTATCACGAGGTCAGATGATAGACTCCAGATATTTGAATTCCAGGTATATCCTAATTGCTCGTGAGAGTTATCACGTGATCAGATGATATGATAGACTCTAGATATTTAAAATTTTAAGTATATCTAATTACAGAGTCCCTTGATTTGGGGACTCTGCAATGCCTATAAAAGATGGTGTAGAACCCTTCTTCCCACCATACGTGGGCACCTCCTTCTCATCATCTCCTCGTGCGGACTTCTTTCCCAGCGTGCCTGTCTCTGGTAAGTCCCCTGCCCATGCATGAGAGAGAGAAGAATTGAGAGAGAGAAAGTTAAAAAAAAAAAAGAATTAATGGGCCGCTGGGCCGCTTGATTTTTGGGCCCTGTTGGGCCGTCTCTGAGCCCAGTTTGAGCAGCATTTGGGCCTGTATCGGGTCGAGAATGATAAAATAAATATATGGCCCGAATCAGGATTATTCTAGTTTCTGGAAATAATTTTATTTCCCTATTTGGGTGTATACATTGAGAGATATTCAAGCCCAAAGTTGGGCCCGTGAAGTGGTTTGGGTAGAGTTTAAGAATTATTTTATAATTAAGATTTTAGAAATTTAATAATGAAAATGATCCTGTAGGTTCCCAGGAGTCCAATTAGCTGGATTATCAAGTGAAATTCGTGTACTGTGGTAAGTAAGTCAAGTATTATAATTTATTAATTATTTAATTTATGAACTGTGAAATTTCAGTTAAATATAATTATGTTAATTGGCAAAATCATGTTATTACTATGACAATATGTAATCATGATAATGACAGTAAAACTTTATGTGTCACCGCGGTTCTCACATGACAGATTATCACATGACAGATGACAGATGACAGACACTGGTACTAGGACCCTTCCTCTTAGGGGATGTTTAAGGGCTACACATTATCACATGACAGATTCACACATGACAGATTATCACATGACAGATGACAGATGACAGACACTGGTACCAGGACCCTTTCTCTTAGGGGATGTTTAAGAGGGCTACACATGATGTGTATTGTAGGGTCGTGGGACACAAAGAAAAAAATAATGACAGTATAAACAATGTAATTGTTATTGAATTAAGCTAATTGATCTGATGACATGAACCTAATGATAGCCTGATAAATGAAATTTTGAAATTATATTAGGCTTACTTATTGAGTGTGAGCTCATAAAATTCTCATAATGTTTTTCAGAGCCTCAGGAATGAAGATGGATAATTGAAATAGAAGGAGTTTCTATTAAGAAGGCTTAGTTTTATTATTTTGATCTAGTTCAGATTTATTTGTAGGGCAGATAGCCCAAGACTGATAATTCTGCTTTGTAACAAATCATGGATATGGAATTTGCTTTATATTGATTGATGTGATAAGTTCAAGACGCCTTGCATGCCCGGCATGCGGCGGGTTGTCACCCTAGCTCATATTTTTGGGTCTGGGGCGTGACACATGACAATGTCACTGTCTGCTATATCGGTTTCCATTGCTGAATTAACAATGGCGTAGTTTGGTCTTAAAGCATCTTTGGAAATCACTGATATTCATCACATCTAGCTGGAGCAGGACTCAGCTATATATTGAGATATGCATCTCTATATGAGACTAATGCAACAAATTATCTTATTCTTTCCAATAATTTCATGCTGTCATGTTTACCGTGAAGCCAACAGTGTGCCAACTCTTTGGCGATACCAATGCTCATAAGGTTTCATTTTTGAGATTTTAAATGATGTATTCCTTCAGAGTTGTTTCTTTGTTATCAAAAAAAAAAAAAAGTTGCCAAGCGAATTTTTGTCTGTTGCATAAAAATATTTAGTTATCATTTCTAATGATAAAAATGGATAGTTTGTATGGTTATGTTGGTCAGCCTAGAAGACTAACATGATGTGAAGGACAAGATGCAAAAAAATTAGATGAAGGAAGAAAAGAAAAGGATTGAGCAACAAATGATGGAATGAAGAGGTCATGATCGGACAACAGCAACTCAGGCGCAAGCTACTAAAAAAATACATATATTTAATTTATTTTATTTAATTCTATAAATTAATTTTAAGAAATTAAAAAAATAGAAATAAAAAATTATTTAATTTAATGAGTTTAAATCGTGTAAAATAGAAAACGAAGATGAAGACCCCCCCCCCCCCCCCCCCCCCCCTAAACATCTAGAACATTGGAGACGGAAGATAATAGGAGTGACCACAACGAAAAAAAAAAAAAAAAATCATCAACCAATATAATAGGATGAAGAGACCATGACCACAAGCTATAAACAAATGTAAGAATATTTAATTTATTTATTTAATTTCTACAAAATTAATTTAAAAATTAAAAAAATGATTTTATTTAACTTCTATAAAATTAATTTAAAATTTTAAAAAATAATTTAGCTTGCTAGTCTCACATCAGCGAGTAGGCTACATTCCGAAAAGGCCATGGGTTTGGGGCTATGCTAGGCCCCTTGGGTGTCATAAGATATGTCAATGTGGCCCATAATAGAAGCTATATAATGTTGACGAAAAAGTTTTACTGTATTGCCCTTCGTTGCAGCAAGCGTACATCGGGCGCACCGATTGGCCGCTCGCCCATGCCACTACGCATGTGATGCACGCCAAGGCCCATTAAGCCTCGGCACGCATGGTGACACGGGCGCACAACCAATCCACGGCTCGATGCGCACTTGCTACACTGAAGGGCAGTGCAGCAAGTTTTTTCTCATGCTGGCATAGTGTAACAATTTATTGGACTAATCCTTGTACGAGCCATACCGATATGATCTAACTTATTTGACATCTCTAATAGGAAGTGATGATCATATTGATATTCTTACCTAGAGAAAGGATCTCTAAGTGGTTGTTAAAGAAGTGTATAATTTAGGGTTTTTTTTTTGGTGAGGAGCGGGGGAGGGGGTAACTAACCGAAACATTCAACTTTCATCTATATACAACCGATGCCCTTGATGACCATCTCTTCTTTCAGTACCCTAGCTATGTTTGATATGGAAGATAAGGGAAAAATCCTCAGATATTCCTTTTATTTCCAAAAACTATAACTAGAGGGGATAATTCTGAAAAAGTTTAACCAGAGGGGATAACCCATGTTTAAACATGGGTTATCTCCTGAACTTATTCCCTAGGGATTCCAGGAACAACTAGAGTTATCCCTTGATGGCAAAGCTATTATTTAAAAAAGATGATTATTTCTTGAGCTATTCCTTGGATAAATGCTATCTTATACACTTATCCAGGAATAACTTTTTATGAATCAAACACTACCTAAATTTAAAGATAAATGGTAACTCTCTAACCATTAAGGTAGTGTTTGATTTCCAAAATGTTATTCTTGGATAAGTATATAGAATAGAGTTTATCCAGAGGATAGCTGAAGGAATAACCATCTTTTTTTAAATAATAATTTTGCTCTCAAAGGATAGCTCCAGCTATTCTGAATTTCCTAGGAAATAAGTTTAGGAAATAATCTATGATTAAACATGAGTTATCCCCTGATTAACCTTTTATAGTTATCCTTTATTTCAAATACAACCTAAAGTAATTGTTATATTTGCAAACTGTTGTAGAACTCCTATGATGTCCTTCAGCCAGCTTCCAATGATCTAAGATAGATAAAACCTCCTTTCTCTCGTTCTCCCTCTGTGCGCGCGCGTGTCGTCACCAATTTAGTGGCTCAAGTAATGGATACAGGGGGGATAGAGAGATAATTGGTCTGACTTGAGGTTCGATTCATGTGTCTCCTACTCTAGCATAGAATGCCCTACCGCTTAAGCTTCCAGTGACCGGCGAGCCTTTCGGCTAAACATGCTTTGATTTGGAATTGCTACGATAATTGGTGGTGGTTGCACGAAGGGAATGTGGAGTCTGAAAATTGCTGGACTCTCAAAAACCTCCAAAGAAATGTAAGCAGTGTGAAAGAGGAAAGGAATATAATTATGTCGGTAGAGGGTTACACCAGGGAGACTTTGCAAACAGGTCATGAGGACAAATGACCAGTGAGAGGAGGAAATCAGCAACTAGTTTTGATTTAAAGATAAAGTAGACTTTGAGTGAGAGGAAAGCAAGAAAAGTCGCCTCCATCTATGATGTCTAAAGGAATGGCTCAGCTGGCAAACAACCTGAAGTTGGATTTCCTGTTTTGCTATCATTTTAAATTAAACAAGTCAAACAATTTTTCTCATTGTCCGGATGTGCCTCTTACATCTACGGATAAATATGCTCCCTTCCACAACAAGTAGTCAATGCTCAGTATCATTGGAAAATTTTATATAAAGTTCTACAGGAAGAACAGCTCATCATGAGAAAAGGGAATTTTATCTCATGTATAACAGAGCATATCTACTAAGAATTAACTATAAAAGAGTATATTGTTGCTGAGAAAATTCTGATATCACCTTGTAATCATACTTGCTAAATTTTTTTTAAAGGCAAAACTTAGGTGTAATTACTATGTGCTTGCCATCTGGTACTCTCACTTAATAAGCCATATGTACAATTATTTCACTTAACAATCAGTATGTGTTTGTCTAATATCTTTCACTTATCGGTGACAAACGCATTACACTTATTAAGTAAAATAATTGCGCATGTATTTAATTGCGCATGTATCACTCATTAAATGAAAATTAAAAGGCAAGCACCTAGTGAATTACACCTTTTTTTTTTTTTTGAGCTATCTATGTCAAATTTTAGTTCTACTTTTTAGTTTTTCCACCTTCTCTTTTCTTTGTTTCTTATTCACTGCTACTGAATGCAAAGGAGGTGCAATCCCATCTTTTGCGTCAAAAAATATGGAACAACCACCTTGCATTTGATTTCAAAAAAGTCTAGACCCAGTGATCTAAATTGAGGCAATTTTGTTTGTGGTAATCTATTTCTAATGCACAAAATCCTGTGGAAGAGAGTATCTTGATTTCTTTGGCTTTTATTCTAAGCTTATCAGCTTCATCCTCAATTATCAGTTTCATCTTGTGCAGTAGAGTTCAGACAACATTATTATAGCTTTACCAGCGTCTTTTGACCATTGATTGTGCTGGTGACATAAATTGAAAGTATCTGAAAAGATTTGATATCAGGGGTCCTCTAGGATAACAACAATTGGAAATATCGACCAGCTTGTATGAGTAATCTCTCTGAAAAGATTGAAGAGATAGGTGATTGTGACATTGAAGACTTGAAACACACACCACCATTTTTGTAGATGATGGTCGGAGTATGTTAAATCTATAGGCACAAATATCATATAAGATCGCTCGTCAACAAATATAACTCTGAAGCAAATTTCACTGAAAAAATAAATTAAAGAAGCCACTGGCTTGACTCAAATATCATGAAGGTCCCTTGTCAACAAATAAAGCTCAAGTATACTTCTCAAAAAGAAGTAATTTAACAAAAGGTGAAGCGACTTGGATGCTTTGCTGAATTTGGTAGGTTTATAGCTCTTGCTCCATTGCAGAGACTTGACATCAAATTTCTTATTTGCCCACATGCCAGATTTAGCAGTACAAAGTACAAACAACTTCAAGTATGATGCCAGACCTGGCATTGCTTTTTAATTTTAAATTTAATCTCTTATAGATATATGCGTTTGAAACATGGAAACGATAGCCTTTTCAGAAGCTTTAATTCTTTCAGCTATCATACCAGAGAGTGCGAATTTGGAACAAATGTTGAATAGGCTGAAGATCTGAGGTTCCCTGTTTTAATTCATAACTTCCTTCGCTTACTAATCAAGATAGGGATTTAGATCTAGGTTCGTCTCACATCTCTGAAATTTGAGATAATTATTCTGTTTCAAAAAATTCCTAGCCATCCTTAACAACGTTCTAACTCAAGGAAATGGTACAGTTATCTTGAGATTCTCCAGCAACCCAAATAGCACCATCAAATAAAAGGTGTTAACAAATCACTTGTTTGCCGAGCCAAATACATCATAAAGCTGATGCACTTCCACCAAACAATTCAGGTTATGGGTGTAGTACTGAAGAAAAATCCATCCTTTTCTCAATGCTAACAGGTGCATCAAACGATTCATGTAGGACCCTTCTTATGGGGACAATCTTGTAGACAAATTAATGGCCAACCCTGTGGCTGAGCTACTTGAGCTCTTAATCCCACTCCTGTCATGTCTGTAAGGGTTTAGATGGACCACAGAAAGCCATCCAACTTAATTTCATCCATCCCCTTCCATCAAGTGCCTCAGGGCCCTCCATCTTGGAAGTAAAGACCAGTTCATGAAAGAATGGTATGGGTTCCACAACCACACTGTGCTGAGTGACACCATAGCAGTCTATCACAGTGAAGCAGTTAAGTAGCTGCTGACACTTTTCACCGTTTCATAAATCAGATGGACCTGGGTAATCAGTAAATGGCACTAAAAATATTCTCCTTGTTTTCCTTTCTTTACCACGTAGTGCTCCCTAGTTGTGCTGTCAATTAAATGGACACATCAAGTGATTTGCATAGAAGGTAGATTGATAGTTGCTAAACCTGATTCCCCGCAATCCTTTGCCCTCCTGGCCAGAGTGCAAAATGCCTATCTTTTAGATAGACTGCAACGGATGGGTCATTTTCATTCCTTTAGGGAGAAGGATGCACAAAGATGAGCACCAAGAATAAAAAGCTGTGGCAGCCATCTTCCTAGCAGTCGTGGAACGCACCACTCAGCATCTTAGAAGCGTAGAGCAGCAGAAACCAAAGGATCATGTGAAATCAATGCATTACCCTTTAAAGATCTTCAGTTTAAACTTTCCTTTTAATCTCGCCATTCAAATCAAAGAAAGAACAGGGTTTCATGTATTCATTTAATTTATATTTTGTGGAATTCAAGATCAAACGGTAATAGAATTCAGCAGTAAACTGAACCCTTTCAAAATGAACGTAGAGTCCTTCAAGACTTTTTGGCTGTATTTGGATGTAGAAATAAGGCCTGAAATAGGCTCTTATTCCGTCTTATTTCCTCAAACACAATGAAAAAGAAGCATGAGCCCCACTAGAATTCCTATTCTAGTCAACCCCCTTATACCCGATTTCTTATTCCATGGTACCCCATAAAATAGCTCATATTCCCACTGCAGCTATTCCAAGGCACCGATAAATTTAATTAAATAAATTAAATAAATTTATTATAATATCATTTAAATAAATTAAATAAATTATTTATAATATAATTTAAAATTAAATAAATTTATTAATAAAAAATAATAAATTAAGTATGTTATTTTTTTTATTAATATAAAATAATTTATTAAGTATGTTCTTATATTATTTTATTAATAATAATTAATTTATTACCTTATTTATTAATAAATAATAATTTATTTAAGTCATTTTAAAAAATAAAAATTGATAAACCATTTTTATTGAAAGGAATATCTTTGAAATTTCTAAAAAATTCTTCATCTATTCCTACTAGAATACATGCTTATTCATATGTCATCCAAACATCATTTGGAATAACACTGCATTAATTGCACTGAAATAACATGAAATACCAGATTTTCATCCAAACAGAAATCTGAATAACAAGAAAATAAGATATTCTTGAGAAATTCGTATTCCTATTTTCGAAATAACTTTTTGACATCCAAACACTACCTTTAAATATTAGAGAATCCATTCCATTTTGATCTTCAGCTATTTATTTAAAATAGTAAGTTGAAAAGGACTTAAATCTAAATCAAAGAAAAAAAAAAACCTTTTAGAGAGCCATCCAAACTTCCACACAGCCGGCTGAATATAAATACAAAGAGGGGAAAAAATCACACAGAGGCACACTTTATCACGCAAGCTGTTAAATCCATAGCATATCATCAGAGATTTGATGAATGTGACTGATACAAGTGGAGCCAGGTCCATTTAAGCCTTGATGGGCCACAGATGATAGATGCAGCTAGCCTGCCCACCAATCTGAGCAGAAGAACCACTGGCCTGCGGTCCAAAAGATGCACTAATCTGATGCCAATCAATGAACTGTTCCTTTCTTTTGTGGACCATAACCTTGCTTATGTTGACCATCTGAGTGGAAGAGTCATGGCTTGTTAAAACTCTTGAGGCTCTGTGCTGCCCTGGTCTCCATGACCAAATCATTAGTAGGGCATAGGCATTAAACTACCCGTACGTGACTAGAGCAGAGAAATGATTTCAATACTTTTGTGGCCAGTGCATTTGTTGGAGCAATGAAAAGTGATGTATGAAGTAGAAAGGTGAGAATGACAAACTTCAATTTCTACAGAAGCTTTATGTTTATATGATCAGACATCTGCAGAACCAGTTGAAATCATAATCCTACAATCAACAGAGAAAATTTTCAAGATTCAAATTTCACCTCTCAGGATTTGAACGGTGATGATGCACGTGTCATGCTGGTCCATAGTGCTCGATAGAATGAGAGCCAACAGTGAAGTTATTGTGTTGAGACTGCAAGTATCACCTACCATCCATCCAAGGCCTGCTGATCCGGATAGATATGTATCGCTTTGCAGTTATTGTGAGAGACTGCGTCAGCATATCACTTTGCAGCCTTGCTCCATGAACTATGATTCGAGTAGATATGCATAAATAATGACCTACCACTGATGCAACATCACATTAAGTTCACTCTCTGCTTCCACTTCATCGAATTTACCGAATGTTCGTTCAACTGGAACAAAGAGATGCATTGAAAAAACGATACAGTTGTTTATGATCTTGTTCTGCAAATGTCACTCAACAGCCCAACCATAAGACAGAACTAACACTGAAAGCCAAAAAAAAAAAAAAAAACTGGATCTATCATCTCCATGGCATGGAGCATATGAGCTCTCTAAAAGGATATGAAAACCACCCTACAGACTCACCTACCCTGCATTGATACAAACCTGTTGCCCGATTTAAAATTAAGCTCCTTGGCTGACACACAAGGAAATAGCAAAAAAAAAAAAAAAATTTCCTCTCAGATGGTCACGTGGAAAGATTACTTCTACAAGATCTCCACAAAAGGCGGTGCGTCATTCCTCGACCCTGCTAGAGAACGGTACATGTATAACTTCTCAACAGCCTCATTGTCATCATCTTCACCACTGTCCCTGATGACTTCCACCACCAAGCGCGGTAACCTCTGAGCCACCTCCTTGCAACCCCTTAATGAAAGCTTGCATGAAGACATCCACAGGAACCTCATGTTGTAGTAATGGTGAAGCCCTGAGAGCAGGGCTGAATCACTGAATGGGCTGTCCATGATCTCAAGCTTCTGCAATTTGGTGCACCCTTCCAAAACATACCTCAGCCCTAAGTCACTGTTCCCGGCAAAAGCAACAGAAAGAGTCCTTACCAACTTGCCATGCTTCCCAATGTAAGCAAATGCCTTGTCAGTGAGCAACCCAGAGACAGAAAGCCGCCTAAGTTTCTTGCAGTTCATTACTATAGCCCCAAACCCCTCATCCATGGGTTCTCCAGTGAGGTGATCAGGGCGGTGCCGACCCATGATACAGAGGCGGAACACCACGAGGTCCTGGCAATTCTTAGACATGGTCAAGACAGCGGCATTGGTCATCTGCTGGCAGAAGTAAAGAATGGAACGGAGCTTCCGACAACCTTCAGAGATTGCAATGAGGCCAACATCTGAGACAGACCCCTCGGAGTCCTCCGTTGGATCCAAAGGAAACACCCTCAGCTCACGGAGGTCTTTGCACGTCGCTGCCACTGCCTGAAGCCCTTCGTCTCGCACTGTATCAAGCACCTGAAGCACAACTCACAGACCAAAATTTGAAATCAAAATCTCGACACAATATCTAGGGCAAGATGAGCTGAAAGTGATCCGTACCCAGAAATTCTGAAGATTGTAGCAGTGGCGGATCACTGGGTTGAGCTCCTCGGCGCTGATCGGTGCAAAGCTGAAGTTAAGCGAGGTGAGGTTGGCACAGACGGGGTAGATGGCCGGGAGGTAGTGCGGCGCCACATCACGAAAACCTGAGAGGCAAACAAGTGACTTGGAGGCGGCAAAGGTCGACACCAGATCCACCACACCGCTCTCTCCTCCTTGGAGGATTGGAGCGGCGGCGGATCCAAAGGATCCAGTGCCGAGGTGGGTGAGCTGGGGCGCCCGCCACATGAGGCGCCGGAGCTGCTCCACCGAAATGTGGTGGTTCACCCGCAGCCGCCGCAGGGCGGGGGAGCGGGCGACAAGCGCTTCCAGGGCCTCGAAATTGACTTCACTGCCAACACAATCAAAAACAAAGGATTCCAAGCTGGTCGTCGTCTCCGGGAATCTCGAAATCCAGTCCACCATCTCATCCTCCACATAGTCCTCTGTCAGATCGAGCACTCGGAGATGCCTGAAAACAACTCCATTCATCAATTACCCACAACTAAATCCATACAAGTTAGCATGATTGGGGTTAGGGTTTGGTCTCCCAAACGGCGACATTCACTAATGGATAATTAATTGGATTGGCGAGGGGATTGGAAAAGAGCTCTGACCTGCACTTCTCGGCAATGACGGCGAGGCCGGCGGTGCTGAAATCTTCGCATAAAATAAGTGAGAGTTCCTTGAAACGAGGGAAGGAGTGGGCAAGGAGGGAGAGGTCGCCATCGGTGACGGACATCCTCTTGAGGCAGAGCTTCTCGAGCCAGGGGTAGGCGGCGGCCATGGTGGAGACCCAGGGGCGGAAGTGGGCGCCCCAGTTGTAGGGCACCAGGTTGAAGTCTGAGAAGCGGGGCTTCCCCTTGAGGACCACCGCCTGGACGTGGCGGAACCGCTCGGTGGCCCGCCATGGGGAGATGGCGTAGCAGTTGCCGATGAAGAGCTCGCGCCGGGTCCGGGCCTCCGCGCAGTACCACGACCGGGACACCAAGGACGCCGCGTTCCGGTCCTGGCGCGAGCTCAGGAACTGGAGAACGTTCTCCAGAACGTTCTCCAGTACCTGAGCGGAGAAGGGCGGCGGAGCGTCCGGACCGCCGTGCCCGGCGCCGTCTTGACCGCCCACTCGGCTCCGTTCCCCGTCCGCGTCCTCGGACATATCGACCCGCGCCGCCCCTCTCGCCAGGGAAGAGAGGAGAGGATTTATGAGAGGAGAAGAAGAGACGAAGAGACGGTAATATCGGTTAAAATTTTGAATCTATGACGCCGGAAGAGGGAGGGAGAGGTACTGAGGGGATGACAGGCTCATCAGCGAGGGGATGAGGAAGAGGAGGTGAGCTGTATATATTTATTTGGTCACCAAGGTTTCCTGCACTTGCTATCGTTCATGCCCCTCGACTGCATTGTCTGAAAAGACCTCCTCTGATATCTGGCCGTTCTTTGAATTTTATATAACAATTTGTTATAATTTGAGCCCCCCTCTCTCTCTCTCTCTCTTTTAATTTTTATTCTTATCCATCTGCCTCCCCCAATTAGCAACTATTCCTTGTTACCTGCTGTGGCTCAGAACGAAAAAAAAAAAAAAAAAAAATTGAAAATAAAAAGACGCAAGGGGGGGTGTTTGCGACTTTGTGAGTTGAGGGAGGTTGATGGTCCAACAAGCAAAGCAATGCGGGTGGCTTGAGGCACAGAGCTTACCCAATCTAATCTACTACCTTTTGCAATGATTTTTAGTTCCAATTAGCCTCTCGATGGCTGCGTTTGAACGGGAGAAAAAGTTTGGTCTTTCTTCTCTTGCTTTGCTTTTCTTTTTCTCCCGTCTTCTGTCCTATCCATTCATGATGGCGACTTGGTTGCAAGAGGATATTTTGAGACCAGGCCATCTCTCTTTCTATACGTGCCTCACTTTGATTGCGGGGCTTAAGAGGATTGCATGTTGACCACGTGAGATGAGGTTGGGTTGCATGACTTACAAATGAAGAAATTGGGGCATCAAAGTTGAACAAACACATGGGTGATGGCTTATCATGGACACGCACTTCTTGCATGTGTATGTGGTTAAAAAGGACATTTTTTTTTAATTATTTTTTTTGTGATGATGTATGAGGAAGTCTTTCATTCAAGGGTGGAATCTCAATTTATAAAATCTTTTAATCAGTTGGTTTTCAGTTTTTTTTTTTTTTTCTGACATCTAAACATAACAAAATATTAATAGAGAAGGATTTGAAAGGAGGTTTGAAATTTCGGTACCTAGATATGAATTGCATGACTTTGTCTATGAAAATGCCACGTTTTCTTCTTTTTTTATATAGGATGATTCTATCTCAAGACGGTAGTTGAAACGAAGCATTTTATTTTTGGATTTGTTTTAAATTAGATAGTATGAAGTGGGATTTATACATTAAATGTTAGGCATGTTAGGTTTTCGCTTAGGTCAGCATTGATTGTACTACCGTGTGTAAAAATCACTGCAAGCTAATTGCTTTGCATATCTATTTTTATATATAATTTATATATATTGATCATAATAGCTTTTCTTAAATCCAAAAAAGAAGCATTGCAATATGATTCATGAAGTTGCAAAGAAATCATGTAATTAGAATTATGCAAAATAAATCACATCTCCTCACATGACAATATACTAATTTATGCATGTGATTGTCAACTCAACTCATCTAAGCCTTTTTCCCAACTACATGGGATGGCTATATGACTCTGTTTTCTCTAACTTCTTTATTCATACTTATGAAATCCTTGCTTACTTATCATCGCACTCGAGCATTGGTGCGGTGTTCTTTGCCCATTTTTCAAAATATTTGGAGGCAGATGCAATGTGTCTCCTAGCCCTTCATATAGTTTGATTTATCATATTCATGTTTTCAGAATTCTGACGGAATTTTACGCTGGCTATCAGCTATCTAACACAACCCTTCTCTTTTACCCAGATTTAAAACCGGCCTTAACAGAGTTACATAGTCCAATTGTATATTAAGCATCAAGAATTATTATCGATGGAGTACGTGTAATCACCGCTACCATTAGCATGAAGAGAGTAAGAAAAACATAATTGAAGAATATGATCTCAATTAGTTGCTAATTGCATTGATAGGAGGCTAGGAAGTGTTTGTTTACATGGAATGATTATTAATTAGCTTAATACTATATGGAGATTATTTGCAATGCTAACTAAAATCTATATTCTAGTAATTTGAGGTTGATTTTATGAGTTCATTATATTGCTTTGAACTACTTTTATTAATGCTGCAAATTACCTCCTAATGCCAATTGCATTTTAGCAACACGGTTTGAAGTTTGACGCTAGAATGCCCACTTCTAATTAAAAAAGAAAAAAAGAAAAAAAATAGTATCAACAATGTTTTCAATGGCCAAGAGTGAAAGCAAGGCAATTCAACTTAAAGATATGAGTTGTAAGTCTTAGATGTTTAATCTAAAATATCATAAAAAATCAATCTTAAATGCATGCGACGCACATGAGAGCCAACATTCATTGGTTTGTTGCATTTCTTTTACCCTAGCCAAAAGTTTTCAATGGTTTTGATCTCAACATGAATAATTGATCTACTTTTGTCTGTTAGATTTCATTAACTCTCACTTAAATAAGGAGGGAAAGAAGAGAGCTAAACCGAGGTGATTGCATTTAGCTTGGCTAAAAATTCCTAAAAAATGCCATCAAGCAGTTGATTGCGGCTACAAATCCTCTGGTCAATGGAGAACCATGATGTGACTCATCCTGTGCAGCTCACATGCGAGTTAGCTCAGAGATAAAATGAGACAATATTTTAAGGCCTTATTGCTCCAACGCAGCAGGAAAATAAACAAAGACAAAATGCCACCAAGTCTCTTGATTTGGCTGATCAACGTTAAAGTTAATAAAAAAATTTTTTTTTAATTGTCGAAGATAAGATTGAACAATTAAAGTTATCATGATCTAATATGTCGTCTCAACCCTCAGCACCAACTCTAGCACTGGTCCTTAGATGGACTCCAGAATCGGAACACAAGATCGACTCCAGTATGGCACAAAGACCGGCTCTAAAGACGACACCAGAACCGACTCAGAGTTGATGCGAAGACCGACTCCAGCGTTGGCACAAGGACCGACTCCAGAGTCAGACCCAAGACCGACTCCAAAGTCCGTCCTCAGCACCGACTCTAGAGTCGGACCCATGACCGACTCTCGCGTCGGCTCCAGCATCGGTCCCAAGACCGACTCCAGCGTCAACATCAGGACCGACTTCAACGTCGGCCTCAGCACCGCATGGCCCGCAACAATCTGCAGCCCCCACATGGCCTGCCATCGCCCCACGTGTCCTACCTACCGACTGTGGCGCATGCTCGATATGACCCAGCCTACCAACCGTCAGCCGCATCGTGCCTAACAGGACGTAGCCAATCAACTAGCTGTAGCCACCCATATCAAACAAAGAGGTGGTCTACCAGTTTTGACAAGCCAGCGGGCAGATACCATCTGTCGCTGCCGGCTTTACCGCTTGTTCCATGTTAGGATGAAGTGTCTCGAAATTAACAACTGTCCAAAAAAAGGTAAGAGGGACTTCCGATCAGGTATAAGAACCTCGCTCATGATGAGAGGGGACTTCAACCTCTCCAACTCCAAATTTTTTTTTAAGTCCTTAGCTATCTCCCAAATAGAGGGAGATAGAGTACTATTTTCCAAGCACTCACTTGAGCATCGGAGGGTCCCCGCCGAAACATCCGGCCATAGAAACTTCCTTGCAAGATCCTAGTTCGAGGGTGGAGCTTCGGAGGACTACCATCCCCATCCTTATCAACCATCGGATCCCAAACCTTACCTGATGCTTCGAGGAAGGTGATTTGGCGCAACAGATTGGCGCGCTAGGAAGGGGGATGTGAGATTGGAGAGAAGCAAAATACCTATGAAGGCTGGTAGCAGATCCCCACCCCCCTCCAAGAAAGAAAATGGCGGTTATGCATGCTCAGGAGGCCTCCACCAGCTATGCAGGGGGCATCCCCCACGAGTTGAGCAGCCGGAGGTCATTCTTCCTGCTCCGCCTCCACCGCTGCTACTGGTCACCTAACCCGACCAGCTCACCGCCCTTGCTCAACAAGTTTAGGACCTGGTGGCTATGGTTCGAGTGCTGCAAGATCAACACTCAGTTGCCACGTAGCAACAACCTTAGCCTTCTCCATCCCAGGCGACAGGCCCCTATGCCAGTCAGCAGTCCTCTCACGGTAGACTCCCTTCACGGGAACCCTACCATTGTGTTTCGCCAAAGCCTCACCACCGGGAGGCCTCCAAAAAGTCACGATCTCTGTCCCGCCATTCCAACAACTCCCCTAAACGACGGCACGGGAGGGAACCCGAGCGAGGACATCACCACCGGTGCTACCCCTTCCCCTATTCGTCCTCTGGATCAAGGGAGGGGTCCTTCGATGGTCGGATCAGCCGCCGGATGGAGCGATAGTTCGATAAGTACAATCAGCGGCTGAAGGAGCTTAGCTGCAGAATCACTAACTAGTCGAAGGTGGATTACGATAGCCGCCCCCTGCTGTCTTGCCGTATCATGGAGGAGCCGATCTCAATCCGGTTCCATATTTCTCAGCTGGACCCATATGATGGCACCACCGATCCGTTGGACTATTTGGAGAGCTATAAGGTCCTCATGTAAATCCAGAGGGCAACTGACTCCCTCCTCTATGTCTCCTTTTCGGTCACCTTTCGGAAGGTTGCATGTGCCTGGTACTCTTGTTTACCGTCGCGTAGTATCAACTCCTTCATACAGCTGGAGAGGGCATTCCTGGCACACTTCGACGCTTGCCAGAGGATCCCTCGGGTGGCCAACAGTTTGTTCTCTGTCTGGCAGAAGGATGGAGAGTCATTAAAGGATTTTGTGGCTCGGTTCAAGGCGGTTGCCCTCAAGGTCTACCACCTCGATGACTCTATGACCACCCTGACCTTGAAGCGAAGGCTCTATCTCTCTCGCTTCACCTACTTCTCAACAAGAAACCCCCCAGTTCCTACACCGAGCTGTTGGGTGATGAGCAAAAGTACATCCGCACCAACGAGGCCGATTCCACCCGAAGGGAGGCCGATGAAGGATCCAGCAAGAGGCAGACCCGCACGGAGCCAGGCGGGCCTCGTCCCAGGAAGCCCGAGCCTCCCCGTCAATCGGATAACCGGCTCCAGACTTTTGCCTCTAAGAAGGAGACTTTACCTCTCTACTCGCCCTGAGATCTCACATCCTAATGGAGATCGAGGGCGAGCCATACCTTCGGTGCCCTATTCCCCTGAAGCTGAAAGCTCCCTGCAACAAGAATCTCTACTGCCGCTTCCATCGGAACCATGGCCACAACTAGGGGTGCAACTCGGGCTCACTCAGGTTTCCTTGAACCCTAACCCTAACCCTATTTGTAAAATGTCAACCCTAACGTAAAACCTCAACCCTAACCCTATTTTAAAAATCGGGTTCGGGTTGAGTTTCGGGTTGGAATTCGGGTTGATAAATATATATATATATATATATATATATATATATATATATATATATGATAATCTAAAACAAACAAGCTTAACATTGCACAAATAAGCTAAAGTTTGAAACAAATAAGCTTTACATTGTACAAACAAGCTAAAGTTTGAAACAAACAAGCTTCACATTTTAAATTACATGTCTAAAAATATACATCTTTTACATAAGACTAAACAAAAAAAAGTACATGTAATCCAAATGTTGCATAACATTTCAATAGCCACTATATGCATTGATGAAGTCACCTTTATTCTTCGAAAGCAGAAAATATTGAGCCGATATAAAGAATCAGTTAGAAGACCAGTCTGGTATGAGAAATCTTTTCCAAGTAGCGAGATTGCATTCGCCATCCAAAGCTCTCTGATTTTTTACTCATCACCCCTTTCTCAAATGGTTTTCTGCTCATCACCTCTTCCCAGATGCTTTCATAAAATTTTGGCAAACTTCATATTAGAAGTTACAAATGTCTCAAAGAAGATAATTAAAAAAATAAAAATACTAGTTTGGCCCACCAACATTACATGATAAAATGCAATGGTTAAAGGTATTACTCATTTTAAAAGGTAATGAAGTTTCTGGTGGAATGTTCATACCAAGAATCATCACTTTCACAAAACTATTATCAGCTCTATATTTTAAACCTAACAAACAAGGCTAAATCATCACTTCCACAACACCAGTGGGCCTACTGCTTGTGGCTTTGCGGATTCGGGTTTTCTTGGGTTCGGGTTGACTGCAACCCTAACCCGCCCAAGTTGCAAATCGGTCCGGGTTCAACCCGGATCCTTCGGGTTCGGGTTAAGCAAACTAGAGTTTGAGTACTGCAAATCGGGTTCCGCGGGCCGGGTTCGGGTTGAACCCGGCCCAAGTTGCATAGCCACAACACGAAAGATTGTCATCACTTGAAGAAAGCAATCGTGGAGCTCATCCAACAAGACTATCTTGAAAAGTTTGTTCAGAAGGGGACCCCGGCTGCACTGAGCCAGCTACACCGGGCCCGACGGCACCTCCGGTCGCCCAGGTCAGCATTGACAATGCTCCAATTGAGAAGACCATGGCCATGATCTCCGAGGGAGCAGGCAGCACTTCCAAGAGGCCATGAGGGGATGAGGGATTAGATGTTGTAATCCCCTTTTCTAAGAGGAACCTAGTGGGGATAGATAATCCTAATGATGATAGCATTGACATGTCCATGACAATTGCTAAACACCCTGTAAAGAGGATTCTTGTCGCTAGTGGAAGTTCAGCCAACATTCTTACTTATGACACTTTTGTTCAAATGAATTTGTCTTTCGACTCCTTTCGGCCCGTGACTACGCCTTTGGTAGGCTTTATTGGAGATTCTGTAAAGGTGGAGGGAGAGATCACTCTTCCAGTCATGTCCGAGATGTCGCCATGCTAGAGCATGATTATGGTGAAGTTCCTACTCGTCCGAGTCCCCTGGCCTACAATGCAATCCTTGAATGACCCGGCTTAAATCTCCTAGACGCCATCATCTCCACCAAACGATTACTCATTAGATTCCCTACTAGTAGAGGAATAGAGGAAATGTGTGGGGAGCGGAGCCTGGTGCCACTCTGTTACCATACGGCTCTTAGTCCTCAGGAGGCGACTGCTTTGCCAGTCCTAGAGTCGCTTGACACCAGGGAGTCTGAGAGGAGAGGAGAGCCGGCCGAGCGCCTACTGACCTTTCCACTGGGGGAGGACCCAACGAAGATGGTCCAGATTAGAGTGCTTTTCCCTACAAAGGCAAGAGAACAACTTCTCGCCTTCCTGTGAAATAACTCAAACGTCTTCGCCTGATCGTCATCAGACATACTGGGCATACCGCCGGAGGTGATCACCCACCAACTCAACATTGATCCAAAGTGTCGGCCGGTCCGGCAGAAGAAGAGGAGCTTTGCCCCTGAGCAGCAGAGGGCCATCGACGAGGAGGTCCGTAAGCTGATCGCCGCCGGCCATATTTGAGAAGCGTGCTACTCGAACTGGTTGGCCAACATGGTGATGGTCCGCAAGGCCAATGGAAGCTGGAGAATATGCATCGACTTCACTGACCTCAACAAGGCATAGCCCAAAGACATCTTCCCGCTGCCCAGAATCAACCAGTTGGTGGACGCCACGTTCGGTCATGAGATCCTCAGTTACATAGATGCCTTCTTCAGGTACAATTAGATAAGGATGGACCTAGCGGATAAGGAGGCTACCTCCTTCATGACCAAGAAGGGTGTTTATTGCTACAAGGTAAAGCCCTTCGAACTAAAGAATGCAGGGGCCACATACCAGAGGTTGATGAGCAAGATTTTTGAAAGCCAAATCGGGTGCAACATGGAAGTGTACGAGGAAGATATGCTGACCAAAAGCATTCGCACCGCTAACCACATTGCTGACTTGGCCGAAACCTTTGGCAACATTCGTCGTTACCAAATGAGGCTGAACCCTCACAAATGTGCATTCGGGGTCATGACGGATAAGTTCTTTGGATTCTTGGTGATCCAATGAGGATTGAGACGAACCCAGAGAAGATCCAGGCCATCCTTGATATGAGACCTCCAGCTAACAAGGAGGTGCAGCGGCTAATAGGGAGGATGGCAGCTCTGAGCCGGTTCCTATCGAAGTTGGCAGAACGTGCCTATCCTTCTTCAAGGCGTTGCAGAGGATAAGCGGCTTTGAGTAGATGGAAGAGTGTCTAAAAGCTTTCAAGGGGCTGAAGAAATTCTTGTCTACCTCGCCACTGCTGTCAAAGCTGAGGGAAGGGGAAGACCTCTTCCTCTATCTCACTGCCTCCCATAGGTGGTCAGCTCCGTCCTTATCGGCGTGGATCCTGATGGAGTGTAAAGGCTGGTCTACTACACCAGCAAAGTGCTTCATGATGCAAAGATCAAGAATTTCAGAACCGAGAAGGTCATTTTTGCACTAATAGTCTCCGCTCAATGTCTCAAGCCCTATTTTCAAGCACATCCGATCATAGTGCTCATGGACCAACCTCTTAAGTGATCCTGTTCTGTCCTGACACCTTCGATCGGTTGGCTAAATGGGCAGTCAAGCTTGGGAGTTTGATCCGTCATTTTGATCGAGGTCGGCCATGAAATCTCAAGTCTTGGCAGACTTCTTGGTTGAGTGCACTTGGATTGAAAAACAATAGAAAGAGCCCCACACAACACCCTCGAACGCTGTGCCCGAGGAGGCAGGAGAGAACTAGATCATTCATGTGGATGGTGCATTGAATTCTCAAGGGAGCGGAGCAGGTCTTATCCTCACAAGTGCCATGAAATCCCAAGTCTTGGCAGACTTCTTGGTTGAGTGCACTTGGATTGAAAAATAATAGAAAGAGCCCCACACAGCACCCTCGGACGCTGTGCCCAAGGAGGCAGGAGAGAACTAGATCATTCATGTGGATGGTGCATTGAATTCTCAAGGGATCGGAGCAGTCTTATCCTCGCAAGTTCGAAGGGGATGGTGGTGGAGTCGGCCTCCGGTTCCTCTTCCAAGCTATCAATAATCAAGCTGAGTGCAAAGCCTTGCTGGCAGGAATAAAGCTCGCAAGGGAGCTCAAAGTAAAGCGCCTCAAAGCCTTCACCAACTCCCAGCTCATCTTCGGATATATTACTGGAGATTACGAGGCCCAAACCCCTTATGTCCCACTATCTGAGTAAGGTCCAATCATAGACCTCATTCTTTACTCATTTTAGCATCAGTTACATCCTCAGGGGCAAGAATGCCAGAGCCGACACCTTATCCCGTCTGGCCACCTCAGCAGATGGAGCCCTAGGGAGGACGTATGTGGAGCATCTAGAAGTCCCGAGCATCAATGCGATGGAAGAAGCTCTGTCGATCAGTCAAGAACCTACCTTAATGGATGCGTACGTCAGCTACCTTACAGATGACACCCTTCCTACCAATCATGCAGAGGCCAAGCTACTCAAGTGGAGAGCTTCCAAGTTTCTGATGCTGGATGGGCGACTGTATCGGAGATCTTTCTCTTATCCCCTCCTCAAATGTGTCATCCCTGCGGACACTGACTACATCCTCCACAAGATTCATAAAGGCTTTTGTGAAAACCACCTAGAGGGTAGAGCGCTGGCATATAAGGCCCTACGTCAGAGGTATTATTGGCTTACCATGCGGAAGGATGCCGTCGAGTTGGTTCAGAAGTGCGATAGCTGCCAACGACATGCCAACATCCAGCGGCAGCCAACCTCCCAACTGAGTCCACTATTAGCTCAATGGCCCTTCGCCTAGTGGGGAATGGATATCCTGGGATCGTTTTCCCCAGCCTTTGGTCAACGAAAGTTCTTACTCGTTGCCATCGACCACTTCACTAGTGGGTAGAGGCTGAGGCACTGACAAAGATCACTGAGAGCAAGGTAAGGTCTTTCTTTGAAAATCCATCATCTACAGGTTCAGGCTACCCCACACTCTTATGACCGACAACAGTCAGTAGTTTGACAATGCTTCCTTCAAAGAGTTCTGTACCGAGTTGGGTATCTTCCAATGGTTCATCTCTGTTGGTCATCTGCAAACCAATGGAGCAGCCGAGGTTACGAACCGAACCATCCTTCAGGGGCTCAAAATGTGGCTGGATAATTTTAAAGGAAGATGGATGGAGGAGCTTTCTAATGTGCTATGGGCGTATCACACGATGCTGCGAACACCCACTGGAGAGACTCCCTTCAACCTTGTGTTCGGATCAGAGGCTATCATCCCCATGGAAATCGGCATCCCTAGCCCTCGGATGGAGTTGTACAACGATAAGGACAATCCAAATCAACTATGGGCCAACCTTGACATCGTCGAGGAGGCACATGACTGGACAGGACTCAAGATGGCTGTCTACAGCTAAAGAGCCGCAAAGTACTACAATGCCTGTGTTCGCACCAAGGCATTTCTCTCGGGGACCTGGTCCTCAGACGAGCCGAGGTCTTAAAGCCTATAAAGGGGGGCAAGCTATTCCCAAACTGAAAGGGGCTCTACCGGATCACTGAGATGCTTCATCGCGGAGCATACCGGATCGAAGGACTAGATGGGAGGCCCATCCCCTATGATTGGAATGTGGACAACCTCCGTCGGTACTATCAGTGATATACATATTCAGCTAATTGAAATAAAGATAAGTTTGAGTATTCCATCCTCTTAGCTCTGCAGGACGAGGTTCAAAAGGACCTTAGGCTTGGTATTGAAGCCCCTGAGTCACCCACAAAAGTTCCAAAGGGATGCTTAATCCAGCACTAAGATCGACTCCAACGTCGGCACGAAGACCGACTCCAGTGTCGATACCAAGACCGACTCCAAAGTCAGCACTAAGACCAACTTCAAAGTTGGCACTAATACCAACTCTAGCATCAACATCAAGACCGACTCCAAAGATGGCATTAAGACCGACTCCAGCATCGGCAGCAAGACCGACTCCAACGTCGGTACAAAGACCAACTCCAGAATCGACACTAAGACCGACTCCGAAGTCAGCACTAAGACCAGCTTCAACGTTGACATCAAGACTGATTCTAAGGTCAGCACTAAGACCGACCCCCAAAGTTGACATCAAGAATGACTCTAGAGTTGGCCTCAACCCAGACATCTGATCGAACACTATCAGACTGCGCAACACAGTCAAGGGTTTGCACAGGTGGAGAGCGATGGAACATGCCATAAAAGCTACAAAAGCTAAGTACTCAAAGACTCAGAGATTCAAAAGAAAGCTCATTTTCCATTAATCTTCAAAAAGGTTTACAAAATTGCCAACTCATGTCGGACCTCAGTACAGGGTCAAAAAGAAGAGAGAAAAAAGAGAAAGGCCCTCAAGGCTCGACGGGTGATGGTCCATCATCAGCTGGGCAGACCCATCATCGGTTGATCTCTCTGCCCTCGGCCCCTTCGGCTCTTTGTCATGTTAGGTTTGAGGTCGTCGAGGCCCGTGATGCCAAAGACTTGAGCCACCTTCTCTTTACACTCTCGGAAGCCTTGCAGGTAAATCCCAATAGAGGCCTCTGCCAGTTCATCCTCGAAGGCAGCAGAGCCCCAATAGCGCTCCACTACCTTTGCAGCCCTCCTCTCGGCCACGGCAACCCTTTTCTCGGTGGCCCGCGCTACTGCCTCCATCTTCGAGGCCCTCGCCAACACCTTGCGTAGGTCAGCCGCGGAATTGACGGCCCTAGCATCGGCCATTCGGGCAATTGACTCAGCATTATCGGCCCGCAACTCGACCGCCTTCACCTCTAGAGTGACGTTGTGGAGCTGAATTTTGCATGAGTCCAACCTTGCCACCATGTTCTCCAGCTTTGCTTCGGTGATGCGGGTACGCTCGAGCTCGGTCGCTGCCTGACGCCTAGCCTCATCGAGCTACTTCGCCCGCTCAGTGCGGGCTGAAGCCAACTCACCCTCTGCCCTCTCAGGTTGGGCCAAGGGGCAGGGACATCCCGCTGGGCGCAAGCGAGGACCTCCTTGGCTAGGAGGGCCAGGTCCCGGATGATGAACATGGAGTTCACCGACTGCATGAAGAAAACCACCATCAGCATGCAATATATGGAGGAAACTTTATGGAGACAGAGGCAAAGAGGCACTCACCCAGAGTAGAGCCAATAAAGCATCCCAAAAGAAGTCTATAGCTCGCTGGTGATGAAGCTCCTCTCGGAACTTCGGCAGATATACCTAGCCTAGCAACCGCTTCGCAATGCGGTCGTGGTTCATAAGGGATGGTCGCGATGGGATCGCCCTCCTCCTGCCTGCTTCTGCGGGCCCAGTTGACGCAGAGGTCGCGAGTGTGGAGTCGGAGATAGGCAATACTTCTTCACGACCTCTTTCTCAGGATGCGGCCTCCTCTGCCGACTCTGCCACCGGACCCTTCTCATTTGCCTGCCCTCCTGCTGACGAGCCTCCCTCTGGGGCTGACACGGTCGCCAAGGGGACTGGCCCCATGCCCAATGTGGTCGGCTCCACTATGGGGGGACCACCTCACCCTTGGCCCCTCGGGGGTGAATCGATGGTGAGGTCAATAGGCAGAGCGGGTCACTGGTCCGCTGGGGGCTCGCGAGGAGGAGAGGTCGGAGATCGAGGATGAGGTCTTTTGTCCGACCCCCCAGCATCATCGCTGGCCGCCCCCTTTCTCCTCCTTATCGCCCTCTTCATGGCATCGACAAATATTCTATGTCTACATGCGTCGAGAGCCGATCAGTCAAAAAAAAAAAAAAAAGAAGAGAAAAGAAAGAAAGGGAACACGAGCGCTCACCATCGCCCAGGATTAGACCTGCATAACGAAGATTCTCCTCCGATAGGAGCTCTCGACAGAGGGGGACTCGGGAGGACAACAATTGCTCAAATACCTTCCGGTCCCCCGGGTTCACCATCGAGTTCTTATTCAGCTCTAAGTTTGGGTCCTCCCAACTCCGCCTCACTCCCTCGATATGTGCGAAGAAGAATCGGGTCTTCCACCCTTTGATGGATGAGGGGAGATTTAGCTTAAGAGCTTGGTCGGGTCTAGGCATGAACAACCACCATCCGGTATCGGAATGACGGTAAAGGGTGTAGAGGCTGCGAAACAGGGACACCCGACCCACTATGCCGAGGCTAACAGTGAAAGGGTGAAGGGAAAGTTGAAGGCCTACCTTGTATAACTCCTCGTACAGGGCGATCCCATCGGAAGGACCGAAGGTCACCCTGCCACTGGATCCAGGGGCAGACAATCAGGCATCCTCGGGGATCCTATAGGTGGCCTTGAGAGACTCTACATCCACGGGGGTGATGGTGAAAGCAATCCTCTCCGGATCCGCTGGAATGGGGGCAGCGGCCGGAGAGGATACCCTACTAACCCTAGGCGGCGGCGGGGCTACAGGTGACAATGGTAGAGCTGCAGCTGCGGATGGTCCCAGATCGAGATCTTGCCTGCAGCTCGCAGTTGGATCGACGGAATCCTATCCTTAGAGGAGGACAAGGATGGGGGGCAGCTACGAGCTTCTTGCCCTTCCTACCGGGGCCCATAAGGAAGAAAACAAAAAGAGGATAGAGAGGACTGACCTGGAGCAAGAAGATAACGGACACTGGTGAAGGGCCCCGGGGACTCAGGTTACAAGAAACGGGAAAGCTTTGGGTGCATGCAAAGCTCCTTGATAGGATGACCCCCTTTTTATGCCCATCTTTAGAATTGTTCCGCTTGATCCAATTCACCACGTGAAGGTCCCCTATTAAAGGCGTATTCCAACCATCACACGATCTCGTTCACTTGAGGCAAGATGCCTCGATCGGGAGCACAAGGACATGATCTGCGGTCAATGATGGGACATTGGTGACATCACCACAATGATGGCTACCACTTTATCCGATGGAAGTGACATGCATAAATCGAGAAAAATCGTCAATTTTAGAGAAAGAATCTTCTACACGATGATGGTACAGTGCCCCATGCTCTCTCAAATGAGAGGGATTTGACCCTCCATCAAGGCGCATGCCCATAATCAAAGGAAAAGATCGAGAGCATTAAAAGTCTACGCTTCCTTTGCCCGGTGAAAAAGCTGACCGCACGAGCTCGAGAGCAGGGGAACATCTTATGTGGCTGATCAAGCCATATTAAAGTTAGCAAAAAAGGGCTAACTGACGGAGACAAGATCGAACAATTAAAGTCATCATGATCTGATGTGTCACCTCAGCCCTCAGCACCGGCTCTAGTGCCGGTCCTCAGACCGACTCCAGCATCGGCACAAGGACCGACTCCAAAGATTGCTCCAGGATCGACTCTAGAGTTAGCGCGAAGACCAACTCCAGCGTTAGCACAAGGACCAACTCCAGAGTCGGACCTAAGACCGACTCCAAAGTCGCCCTCAGCACCAACTCCAGAGTCAGACCCATGACTAACTCTCGTGTCGGCTCCAGCATCGACATCGGGACCGACTCTAGCATCGATATCAGGACCGACTCCAGCATCGGCCTCAGCACCATATGGCCCGCAACCATCTGCGGCCCCCACGTGGCCCACCATCACCCCACGTGGCCCCCTCCCTACAGCCCCATGTTGCCCACCTGCGGCCCCACGTGTGTCGCCTACCGACTGCGCCCGACAAGATTGGGCTACCAACCGTCTACCGTACCACGCCTAATAGGACGTAGCCAACCAACTGGCTGTTGCCTCCCATATCAAACAATGAGGTGGCCTGCTAATTCTGATAAGCCAGCAGACGGACACCATCTGTCCCTGCCGATCTTACCACTTGTTCCATGTTAGAACAAAGCGTCTCGAAATCAATAACTGTTCAAAAAGGAGTAAGAAGGACTTCTGATCAGGTATAACAATCCTTGCTCATGATGAGAGGAAGACTTTAGCCTCTCTAACTCTAAGAATTTCTCTAAGTCCTTAGCTATCTTCTAAATAGAGGGAGATAGACTACTGTTTCTTAAGTCACTCACTTAAGTGTCGAAGGGTTTTCATCGGAACATTCAGCCACGGGGACTTCCTTGTAGGATCCTAGTCCGAGGGCGAAGCTTCGAAAGACTCCATCTCTATCCTCATCAACCATCGGATCCCAAACCTTACCTGACGCTTCGAGAAAGGTGATTTGGCGGCAACACCTCTACTCCTCTTTTTATGAAGTCCTTGCTCATAAAAGCTAGTCATCGGAACTTGCCAGAGATCGATCATCATCCTTGCCGGCACATCTCTTATGCTTCCTCTAGTTGCAAGCACTTTGTTGCCCATAATGTTATTGATGCCATCTAGAGATGCAAATAGGTTGAATCCGATCGAAGTTCTATTATAATTAAGTTACATTCTTTATGACTTATTGCTTATAAAAAATTTAAGTATTGATATGGCCGATCGGGTCAAAGAACACGCGAGCCAATTCCTTGGCGATTGGGCTCAACACGGCCTACTCCGACTTCCGTGTCGACCGCGGTCCATCTCGACCTCCGCATCGGCCATAGCCCATCGCAACCTCCGCATCGGCTACGGCCCACCTCGACCTCCATGTCGGCCGCAGCCAGTCTAGGCCTTGGTCACGGTCTCGCGTCGTCCTCGGCGGCAACCATCCACGTTCGAGCTACGTGGTCCACTTCCCTCGATAAGGGCGGACCACATCACCACGAGCACACCCGGCTACACGCGCGGTGGACGTGCTTCCTCATGGCGCCGCTAACAACGGGCGTGGCCCCACGATCAGTCCCATGACCCGTACTTTGTGGCACGTTGAAGACTAGAAATTAATAACCGTCTGAAGGAGACTTGACCACGACGGACGGAGGGTAAGAGGGATTCTCTAACAGGTATAAAAGGCCTCCAGCCCTTAAGGTAGGGGGCTCAAGCTCTATCCAATCTTTACAACGATATCCATTCATGTTCCAAAACACTAACTTGGGCGTCGGAGGGTCCCCGCCGGAGTCACCGGTCCGGAACTTTCTTTGCAGGTTCTCGAGCGAAGGAAGAATTCTCGCCGTTCCCTTAAAGGCCCGCAAGAATTTCTACCCACCTGACGCTCATTAAAGGTGATTTGGCGGCAACAAGTATGATGAGAAAAGAGTCAATCAAGAGTTAAACCTTATATCTTTTAAAAAAATTATGTTTGATCGGATTAGCTTTTTCAAGAAAGTCTTGAAATTTATGAATCTAGATATTGATAGATATTGATGGGTTTGAGTTCTACTATGACATATTTTTAATAGTTGGATGCAATGAATTGATGAAGGCCACAATGTACTCAATCTTGAAGTTATTTCATAGTTTCTTAACTATTTTGATGGAAACGGGCACATCATAAAGAGAACTAGAACATGTACTATGGATTTTAGGATGGCAATGAAAGTTTTTTTTTTTTCAAGGGTTTTTTTAATGAGAATTAAAGGAGCTAAATTTTTAAGAAGATGAGCTACTTTCGAGGTTGATCCTAAAAAAGATTTGAGTTTAGGTTGCTCTATGATTGTGATGAGATCTATGATTAAGATGAGACCCAAAGTAGTGAATCAATATTTAATTTGGCTCTATCATCTTATAAATAGATATCCATTAAAATTTTCAGATCGAATGGTAATATATTCAAGCCATTTATGAACTCTAGATTGGCAAGTGGATTTCGTATGCATAGGTTATAATGGATTTATTCCCATTATATTTATGTAATTAATTAATGATTTTCAATAATGGTCACTAGGTTTTGGCGTTTGAAATTTACTTGCTCTAAGTTTAAAATTCAAATTTTAAATGGATCACTAATTAATAAGCAAATAATTAGAATTGCATCCAGTAACTATGTAGTAAGCAAAGAAAGCAATCAAATGCACAAAATACACTTTAATGTATAAGTTTCAAAATCATTTAAATGCAATAACTAAATTTTAATAAATTGTTTTTATGAAAGTTTAAAATTTTTAAATTTAGATTTGCAAAGTATTTTAATCACAATAAAAATTATCGGCCGGGGACTTCAAAACATAATACTAAGAGAGTAGTTTGATAAATTATTGTTTTAATTTGAATTTTAAACTTAAGGGAGTGCAATCTTAATATTATTTCCCTTTGCATAGTTACCAGTGCTATGAAAATTATTTAATTTAAATTCAAATAAATATTTTAAAGAATTTTCATTAATTTTAAAGCAATTAAAATATAATTTTAACTTAATTTGGTTAAAGCTAATTTTTGCATAAATTTCAAAACAGAAAACATTTGAATTAAAAAAATGATCTATTGATCTGCACAGTTCTCAAAGCAAAAAATAATTTCGTTTTATTTTGAAAGCTTTCCGTGCAAACTGTAATTAATAATTTTAAATTAAGAATTAATTTTGCTATCCTTTCAAGAAAAGAGAAAAAAAAATTATGTCGAATTGAAATTCACTATACTACCAAACGACAATTGTTTGTTTTGATTTTTTTTTAATATAATTTCAAATTTGAAAATAAAAAGATTTTAATCTAAACCAAATGTGATTATAAGTGATCCATATAAGTAAATGCAGTTATGGGATTTAAACATCCGACATGGCACTATTAATTAGCATTTCAAATATCGATATTTCAAATAAGAAAAATATTTATCTTTTAAAAGAAAATAATTAAAAACTTTTTTCAATTTGAAATCTTTTTTGAAATAAAATTTTATTTTTTAAAAAAAAATCCCCCACGTACCGCATTTCAAACGTTCATGGCGGATATGGGCAGATTGGACGGTCTCCGAGCACGAAGATTCAAAATTTAGTTATATTGGCTACCCGTAACTTTCATCCCTGGATAAAGGTGGTCCAGAGGAAAAACGGATCCAGTACGCCTGGAGTAAAACACCGGCCCCCGATAAGTCTCAGAGGCGTGGTTGTCCCGCTCCGTTCGATGAGAAGAACAAGCGATTTGACCGCCGATTTGTAAATCCCTCCGTCCGCTCCCATGGATTCCCCTGCCGATCGCCCCGACCAGAAGAAATCCGACGCCGGGCATCCGCCGGACGGCAGCGCCCCTCCGCCGCCTCCCCCGTCTTCAACGCAATCCCAGCCCTCTGATCCTTCGCCGACGGTGCAGAAATCCGTCAGCTGGAGCAGCGATCTGGTGCGCGAGGGCCCTCCCTCCGCCGCCGCTGCCAAGATGCCGCCGGAGTCCAATCCATACGTCAGTCCCTCTCCCGCCGCCTCCACCAAGAGTATCTCATCTTCCCCTTTCTTCCTTGTTTCTTTTTTCTTTAATTTGACTTCGTTTGGAGTTTGTTTTTTTTTTTTTTTTTCTCATTTCGATCTTAATTTCGCGAGAAAAGGTTGGTACGATCGTGAATTAAATATTTTTGTTTGGAATTTAATGATTAGACTCGATGGAGACGGTGCGCAATGTGCTGAAGGGATGGGGGAGGAAGATGGGGGAAGCGGCGAAGAGGGCCGAGGATTTGTCAAAGAATACTTGGCAGCATTGTAAGTATGATATCTAGATGAGTTATTTAATCAAAGCTCTTGTTCTTATTTTTCTTCTTCTGTTTTATTTTTTAGTATCATTCATGGGCGGTGATCTTTAATTCTTATTTTTGTTATGTGGTAGTGATTTTCGCTGCATTGTTTATGGTTTTGATGAGGTAAGGTATAGGAGGGAAATTACTTTATTCTCAATTTGTCTAGTATGGATTAGTTGGATACATCTAGGATCTATAATAGATTGTTTGTAAGTATGAAGCTCTAAAATTATGATTAATAAATGCTAAGTTTTGTTAAAAATATTTAAATAATTGGATTATGTTTGGCACAGATTTGTGGAAAAAATAAATCAATTCAATAGTAAGGAAGAAAAAGAAGCAAACAACAACAATTACTGTTGCTGCTGGAATTTTATGTATCTCAAAGGATGGTGAGTTGTAGATGAAGAAATAAATTAAAGCTGAATACAAATTTAACTTTCTATCATTTCTTGGAAATAAGATGACCAGTTGATGCTACTGGAGAGTTATTGGAGATTTTCAGGGGCAGTGATGCTACCCTTTACATAAAATTTCTCTATGCCTTCAAATTTAAGAATTTCTTTGCATTTCCCCTAACAACAAAAAAAAAAATTACGGTTTTCTTTCGAGGAGTTTATGCTATGCATCTTGATTTTAAAATGTATTGCATTCTACACGTTTTCCAATCTAAGTTTTGGTTTCAAATCCTAAAATATTACTCTATTTCCAAAGCTTTGAAATTCTATTTATTTTTTCATGTTTATTTTCAAAACTCTGTTTCTTTTGAAATTCTGGAATTTACAATTGGCTTCAGTTTTTTATATTGTAGTAGATCTTGCAATCTATGATTAGTGGCACAGGTTTCACCCTTTTTTTCTCAATGATTCAGTTTTTATATAAATTTTGAATTTATGTTTTGGTTTATATTGGAGATTATGATCATATAAATTTTAATGTTGACATTTTTGAGCTTGCATATCAGAGTTGCAACTTAAAATTTTGTTCCCATAAGAATCTTTTCATTTGTTTTCATCAGAGATTTCCAAAGTGGCATGTTTGAAACCCTGTTAAACCCAAAAAAGACACTGCTTAAAAGCTAAGAAGCCCCTAGTGGCCTCTTTCAAATTGTCAATGAGAATATGATTGGCCTCACTCTCTTTGGTGAGGTTTTTAAAGTCATTTATCTTAGTGGAAATTTAAAAATTTTGATCATGTTAGAGGTTCATTTGTTGAGCTGTGTAGCTCACTTCATGTATTAAACAATCTTGTTATAAGACTATAGTAGTCCTATCCACAGAAAGAAGACTTAGTGTTTAAGGGTTGCTTATGGATCTAGTGATTGTTGAAGTTGCACCAGCACTACAATAGTTTGTACTTATTGTTTGTTTCCTAGGGTTGTAGTAGTGTGGATAGCAGTCTATGTTCATAGGTTTGTTATTGAATGTTCCACTAGATATGTAGCCTGTAATATGTTTTTAGTTATGCTTTATTCAATTGTAAGGTTTCTTTTAAAAATGGTTTATTGTTGGTGTAACTTTTGATTGACAACTGATGCAGGACAATCCCAGGGAACCCTAATTTGAAATCCGTATGCAAATGATGAAACCTTAAACTCTATGATGATGCAAACCTAAAATGAACATAATATGATGGCAAGTTAATAGATTTGAAAAATTAAAATATATAACATAAGCATTCAGAAAATTAATGAATTAATTACACCAACTAGTTTGGGATTGGGGCTTTGTTGTTATTGTGCTTAGAAAATTAATTCAGAACATAACCTACATGCACAAAAGAACTATGTAAGTGCTGCCATGCATGCAAGATGCTGAAACAAAATCGGTTCATAGAGTTTAAGCAATAACAACAGATTGATGCAAACAGAAGTATCAAGGGTTACCTAATTCTGTGAGGCATGTCAATTGATGGATCTATTTTTGCATATTTGAATTGCTGTGGTTGCTATGAGGAATCAGCCACATTCATTTCCTGTATGATGCACTCTGGACAAATGCTGGTGAATCCAATCTGTTTGTGAACAACAGGTGGGATTGACATTCAAGAAACCTTTCCAAATCAGGATCAGGGTTTGGAAATTGGGAATATCAAACCTGATTATTTTCAGATCTGAAACACAAAATCAGTCTAGATGACCTGTTAGCAGTCCAGATTGGTCCTTGAGGAAGGCCCATTTGATGGTTGCTAGCAGATGCTATATTAGGTGCTGTTATGGCTGCTGGATGAAGAGATTTTGGCAGTGGAAAAGGCAAACAAAGAAAAAAAACAGAAAAACAAAGCAAGAAATGTGAAGAAAAGTTACTGAAGAGTGAGGGCAATCTCACACTGGCTTGATAGAACTCTCTTGGGGGCCTCACACCCAATTTTCCATACCTTACACGTAGAAGAGAAGAAGAAAGATATATTCATTTATTGAAAAGCAAACTTTCACCTCATCATCATTGTATGAAACCCTAACAATGTCTTAAATAACCCCATACTGGAGCTGTGGAGTCCAAGTTGAACTTCTAGTTTCACACAGATTCTTGGAGTTGTAAAAGACTATGAAATTGATTGTGCAAGTTTTGCAGACATTGGATGGACAGTTGGTCAGGGGGAAATGCGGAAAATCATCATTTTTTTTCTTTCCCCTCTTTTCTTTTTTTTTCCCTGATGGTTTGAACATGGGTGAAATGAGCAAGACATTTCTCAGCAATAACTATTGAAACTAGATCAGATAGAAGTGTTTATGATGAAGTGATTAAGGAAGATCTATGGATGGAGGTATGACAATCATACCACAACCATAGGAGCAAGAGTCACAAATCAGGTTGCCTATCCTGATTTTAAAACCTTCCTCATATGCTGTTGCACGTAACAATCTATCTAAAAATAATAGCCATAGGACATTTATCTGCAGTATTCAAAAGTAACATGAGATTCTCTCGTTCATGATATTCTGAAGTTTTTCATAATGATTGTGCAGAATTGTGACATGTTGTGATACATTTTATCTTATGTTCTTGATGTAAAAGTGGACCACAAGCCACAACTTTGAGGCCAAGAAAGAAAAAAAGCACTAATTTCTAAATTGCTAATGTATGATAGAGCTCACACATGTCATATGGTATAAAATTTGAAATGAGCCAGCCTTCATTTGATTGATCATTCTAATTAGAAATTTCTCTATGAGTCAATGTTATTTGTTTATTTTATTTATATTTCTTATCCTATCCCTTTCTTTTGCTGTATAATGCAGTACTTTTTTATGCTCTTGATACAACCTTAACTGTTCATGTTGAATCATTTTCTTTATATCGTTTTAAGGAGTTCAGATATCTTAATTTAACTATTTATTACATCTTCCTTTGCCCAGTGAAAACGGGACCTAGTATTGCTGAAACTGCCATGGGGAGGATTGCTCAAGGAACCAAAGTCATAGCAGAAGGTGGTTATGAGAAGATATTTCGTCAAACTTTTGACACACTTGCAGAAGAACAACTTAAGAACTCTTTTGCATGCTATCTTTCGACATCTGCTGGTCCAGTTATTGGAATTTTATATCTTTCCACTGCTAAACTTGCATTTTGTAGTGACAATCCTCTTTCCTACAAGGTTGGAGACCAAACAGAATGGAGCTATTACAAGGTAACTATCCCCATGCTACTATGATGTTTCCTTTATCGTAACTTGAGAAAAATATTGAACGAAATGAATATTTTGCTTGACATGTCCACTTCTTCTTAGAATTGAGATTTGGCAGTTTTTCTCCTTTTTTCCCTTTAACAAAGAAGAGGAGAAAAATCCTTCATGAATTAATACCCATTGGATGACCAAGGTCCGCATATATTTGATGTTGATATTGTAGCTAGATAAGGTATCTATATAACATAGCAAGGTTTGGATTCATTGATTGCTTCCTAATTTATTTTAACAGAACAATGTAAGAGCATATTAATGCATTTCCTTCTTTCCTTCATTAGTTTTTCTCTCTCTTTTTCCTCTGTTTATTCATTGACATCTTGGAAGCCTGATTTGATGTTGATATAGCACTCATGGCGAGTTCTATGGCCAAGTGTGAAGAGAAATTGGTACTAATATTCAGTAAAACTAGATTTCAGAGTAACAAACAAGACAACAACAATCAAAAGCCTTAATTTCAAACTAATTGGGATCAACTTTATGAATGCTTTTCCTACATTATGCTAGATTTAAAGCTATACTTTATGTAAGATAAAAAATAATAAATCTTTTTAATTACTTTCTCTCGTGTAATTGTTATCCACCTTTACTTCTTTTATCTTTACATGCATCAAATTATTCATTCGCGCTAGTTCATTCCTAGGTCGACATTGTAAATATTCAAACCATCTAAGTCATCCTCTTAATTTATTTGTTTTCATTTTCTTACAAATGACTTTATTTCTTATTATATTATTTCTTATATTACAATGTATTCATCTTAATATTCTCATTTTAACGATATTTATCTTGTATAAATATAATTTTTTAATTGTCGAACATACCTTATCATGAAGTATAGTCAGCCTTATAACTGCCTTATATTTTCTCTTTAACTCAAGTATTTTACGATCATATAATATATTAGTTGTGCTTCTTCATTCTATCCAATTTTCTTTAATCCCATGGCTAACTCAACTCAACTCAAATCATCTAAGCCTTTTTCCCAATGGATAACATCACCATTAATTTCATTATTAATTCCTCTTTTCTATTAAATATTAACAATGATTATTTTTACAAATTTTATGATGATCAATTTTTACTCTATCTTCATCTTTTTTGCTTATATTGGATTTCACATAATAGATTTCAGAGTATGCAACTAAAAGCATGACTCTTTTTTGTGGAATTATAATAGTACACTCATGTTCCAATGCCTTTTTCTTCTGATAAATAAAGTTGTCAAGGATTTTGCTTGCTGCAACGTAATGTAACTTTCCCAATATTACTGTCCTTTCAATAAGCTATTTGATTCCAAATGCAAGGTATCTCTGTGCTTGATTAGTTAATTTTTGCACCTTATTCTTGGTCGTTTACAAGTATAATGATCCTGCTAGTTAAGTTTTTTCTATGTTGTGGTATCGTATGTGTGACCCAAGGAAAAAATGCCATCTTATGCACTTTTGAATGTCTTCTCCTTGGAAAATAAACAGGTGGTAATTCCTTTGCATCAGCTAAGAGCAGCTAACCCTTCGGTAAGCCAAGTGAATTCTGCAGAAAAGTACATTCAGGTCGTCTCCACGGACAACCATGAATTTTGGTTCATGGGTTTTTTGAACTACGTTGGAGCTGTAGGGGGCTTACAGGAAGCTTTGCAGGCTGTGCATACCTTGCAACCTTAGAGAGGGCTGTGGGATTTGGATTTGCACGTCCCCTCTTCCCCAAGGAATCTATGTGCAATAGATACTTGGAATTATTAACAAGCATCTGCCTATATGATTTACTCTCCCTTCTCTTTGTACCCATTGAAGCAGTAATTTAGGTATTCAATTTGTATCTTAATTGGGCGGTGTAATTGTTTGACCAACTGGCAAACAGACAAACAGGTTACCTTCTTGGTTAGATTAGACACTCACCTATAGTTTTACAAAGTTCCCTTTGAACTGTTGGATATTTTGTTTCTGTTTTATTTGATCTAGTGGATGTCAAGGTATGGTTGAAGAACTGATTAGGACTCTTGCAGGCAACATGGCGAGAAATTCTCAAACTCGGAAGGGTATATGTTATAACATTTTAGATTAATGCTTAGTGATGGATATTCTTTCGGTTGAAAGAATGATCCCATATTTGTCTTTTAGGCTGCTACTGCATGGGAGTTCATATTGCCTACGAGTCATTGAAAATATCAGAGTTGGCATTTGCGCTGCAGCCATGGAACCATGCATGTATAACTGGATAAAATTAAAGTCATGAAAATGGAATTGTGAAATTCTTTTTCGGAGATTAACGAGGGAAGATCTTTGTTATTATCAAATGTTACTATATGTTGTGCTAGTCTTTATCGGCAGTTGACCGGTTTGCATAGCTGTCATGGGGGAAATTCTATTTGGACCGTGGAAATAGCTGAGGAGCCCCCCATTTATTTTATTTTATTTTATTTTTACTTAACAGCCCTCCTATTTTACTTAGTAGTCCCTTAATTTTTTAAAATTTCTAAACTACCCCTTCTCCCTCCCGCCTCCCTCCAAATTGCTATTTGGTCCTCCATCCTGCCGTCCGATCATTCTCCTTCCACTTCCTTGCTCGTGCTCACCTCCTCACGGTGCTCCTCGGCGGCTTCCCCGGTAGCAATGCATTCTCTTCGGCAAGGTAAGCTCACCCTCCTTCCCTCTCTTCCTCTCCCTCCCTCCTCCCTCATTTCCTTACTCGATCTGCCTCCTTCAAGTTATTTTTTTTTTTAAAGCAAAGATCCCTTCCTCTCGGCGTAAGTACGTATTCGACGGCTCCGTTCCCTCTCCGCCCCCTTCGTCCTCTAATCATAATTAATCAATCAATAAAAGAGAATAAACATTATGTTCGACCAATCAGGGCCGAATAGATTTCTTTTGTTCGACCCTGTGTAACTGAACATATTGCTTATGTTCGGCCACGTGGGGCCGAATAGAAATTTTCTGTTCCGTCCTGTGTGGCCGAATAGAAATCACCTGTTCGGTCACACAGGGCCGAACAGAAGCATCTTTCTTTCGAAGAGAGAAAGATTTCTTCTGTTCGGCACCAATGGGCCGAACATATATCTTCTATTTGGCCCACCAGGGCCGAACAGAAGATTTATGTTCGGCCTTGTGTGGCCGAACAGGTGAGCCCGAACAACGCACGAACCGTGAAAAAAAAATTGACGATGAATCGCACGCACTAACCTTTGCGACCGTAGCACCTTCATAAATTATTAATTGCTTGTCTATTGCTTGATTTAATGTTGAAATCGCTTCAATCAACGATCCGATGATGATCCGGAGTGAGGGAGGCGGGAGGAGGGTCGCAAGGGCTCCGAGGGGCTGTTTGGGAGGCTCTTGGAGGGGGGCAAGGGCTCTGGGAGGCTCTTGGTGCGGGGAAAGAGGGGGCTGTTTAGTAAGAGAAGATATTTTGATTCAAAAATTTAAGAATAAAATATTATTATTTTTTTACTTGAGGGGGGGGGGGGGGGGGGGGGGGGGGGGGGGGGGGGGGGGGGCTCCTCAGCAAATATAAGGGGCCAAACGGAAGCTCCCCTGCCATGGCCTCATTGTCCCAATTCCAAAGCCGAGATCTGCGGCAGTGGGTGACGTTAGCCTTTGTGCGCATTTCTAGAAGTGAGGGATGCTATTGTCGTTATGGTCACTTTTGGTAGGTGGGCTTCCCGATGAGCTGGTCGTTTAAGCAAGGCAAGAGGCAAAGTAACGGCAAAGAGATGGAATTGGACTAAATGACGCAGAAATATCGTGAATGTGCCGCTGCTGTTGAATCTATCGTTTACCGGCGTTGCACCGCATCATTTACATTGCAATATTTCTTTAATTTTTACCGAAACCTGCAAAAATTCGAACGTAATTTGCAAGAGGATTATAAGCTTCCAGCAATAATGCTAACAGTTCTGAGATCCCAATCAGCTGATGCTTTATCCTTAAGTATGTTGAATCCTCTATTTAAGGGGGAAGAGAGGACAAAAAGAAGAGGCAACAACAACGTCATAATTTGATTGAATAACTTCTATTCAATGACTTGGCAAATTATCAACCCAACATGTGAAAAATCATTATAATAAAAAAAATTCAAGTCCAAGTCATGATATATGCCACATGGATATGGGATACAGTATAAATACAATGCCTGCAATTATTGGATTTTGCATGTAGGTGGAGAATTAGAATAACCCAAGTTTCATGCCGTTAAAATAACATCTTATTATGACCACTGCGAAATCCTATTTCGGCATGCCTTTGGTTTTTGCTTGGTATTGTTGTATATTATCATTTCTCAAATAACATTTATTTTTATCACTGGACCAGTCCTTCTTATATATAGCCACCACTAGGCTTGCAATTCGACCATTGAGAGAAGTGAAACATGGATTTGGAACACTTCTTTCAGCTCAATCCATTGGTTTAGAATTGGGTCCCCACCAATTACAAAACTCAAATAAGATCGTTAAGAATCTTTTAGGGCCATTGGAATATTTATGGCTAAGTAAGATCGAATAATACCCAAACCTAACCCAACACATCAGGAATTGACAAACACCCAATCAAGGATAGGATTAGGATCCTATGTAAGATAATAAAATATTCACCATTTATTATATTTAAAAGTAATTTTAATAATAATATGAATAATAAATAGAATGAATTAAAAAAGCTTTCAATTTTGATTTTCAGTAATAATAGCATTGATGTTAACATGGTTTGATCATAATTGAGTTTTAAATCTGTAAATGAATAGCCTTAACATCCAATCTACAGACTTAAATAAGTCTACTAAAGGGAATTGAGCATTAAAATGATGATAGAAATTGAAGACTTGATCCCAATCCAACTCAAATCCAAACCGAGTCTAGCTTGAATTTTATCTAAATGGGTAGGTACACAAACTAAATGTAGACTTGAATCCCTATATAGGTCGGGTTTGGTTTGAACGATACCCAGATCTAATCCAACCGATACCGTTCTAGTGAAAAAAAGCTTTCAAAGATATCCTTTTGTTTTTATATCTTTTTTTTTGTATTTTATTGTTGATTTTCTTTAATTAGTCAAAGTAGTACGGGCTGATGTAGCATACTTAAAATCTAAAATCTCGAGGATGATTGAGCGATCCAATCTCCTAATCATAAATAGCAGCAATGCCTCTTTTTTCCCTCTCTTCTATATTGTAGTTTCGGCCATATTTTTCAATTGTAGATTATTTGCTGAAATAGTCCTACAAAATTAAAACAAAGTAAAAGCTAGATCATCTAGCTTAACGAGAATATTCATAACCACAAACAATTTATTAAGGACCAATAGCGTTAGATGGCTCGACTCCAACTGATCTTAAGGGTACGACAATAGATTTGTGTTCTAAAGGCCCAAACCACATAATCATCTCCATTCTATATGAGGGTTGAGACTATTAGCAAACCTTGCTACAAACGCATAGGGGAAACAAAAGGCCTACACAAGTTCCTTCTTCGTATCCCTCAGTCTTGCACTCATTATCACATCCCAAATAGCCGCCATCACATTTGCCAAAGTTTTTGCTTAATTCTTTGCACAAGTTTGCCTCAACCACATTCGTCTTCATTTCTATCAAGAAATAGAGAAGATAGAGTTACAAGTAGGTCAATATGGCATATGCGATTTTAAATATATTAAATTAACTAATTTTTTTAATTAGCTACTATGAGAAAGAAGATAAGAGAAAGAGAGCGAGAGAGTGGGAGATAAAGGGAAGCAAAGAACCAAAAGCTGTGAAGAGGAGCAAGAGAAAGAGCATGATTGAAAGAATTTGCCGAGAACACTCCATTGTAGCACACTAGCAAACACACACCATAAAAGAAGAGATTATAATGTAAGAAAAAAAATGAGGAACTAGCTGTTTATATAGAAGAATTGAGGAGGGGTTCTATGTAGTGGTGATGCAATGCTCTTGGATGATACCTAAGCAAAAATTGGCCATGACAACTGGCTTGCTATCATAGTAGTCTTAAAAACCAATAAATTAGATTTTATCATCTATTGATTGGATAAACTACAAGAGAATATCTAATTACACCTATATATCATACTTAACACATTTATTATTGCCCATAATTAATATTTTTCTCTTAAAACTTAATTAGCATGAATAATAAAAAATATTATTACTAAATCTTTAATTATATAACAAAAACCACTATCATTAATACTTGTTAATTTTATTAAGTGCATACCATATTAGACATTAAGAATTTTGGGTAATAACTGATTCTTAGTTGGAAAAAAATAATTATATCCAGAAAAGAATTATTTATTGTAATCATATGAATTATGTTATCTTATTTGTTATGCTGTTTAATTTGTTTAAGAAAAATATAATTTGTTATCATTAGATATGATAATTTCGTAAAATAACTTATTATTTCTATGTAATTTAATTTCTAATATAGGAAAACTCACTTCAAGATTGTATGGGATCAACAAATTATAGATCATAAATAATCTCTATACTAATATCTATTGAATTATAATGATACATAGAATAAAATGAAGGTATACTAATAAAATATAAGAAAACATCTAAATTAGATCTTATCATCTATAGATCGGGTAAGCTACAAGAAAACATCTAAATTATACCTATATATCATAATTAAGCCCATAATTAATATTTTTCTCTTTACACTTAATTAGCATGAATAATAAGAAATTTACTCCAACAACTTTAATTATATATTAGAAACCACAATCATTATTATCTTTAATACTTATTTCAAATCAGTTACCATTTTATTAATTTTATTAAGTACATACCAAATTAGATATTAAGAATTTTGGGTTATAATTGATTCTTATATAGCAAAAAAATAATTATATCTAGAAAAAGAATTATTTGTTGTAATCATATTTAATCATGTTATCTTATTTGTTATGTTTTTTAAATTGTTTAAGAAAATATAATTTTTTATCATTAGTTATTATAATTTCTTAAAAAAAACTTATTATTTTCTATGTAATTTAAATCTAATATGGGAAAACTCATGCCCGTCAACAAATTTAAAATCATAAATAATCTCTATACTAACATCTATCGAATTATAATGATACATAAAATAAAATGAATGTATAGTAATTGAATCAATTGCAAGAATTTCTTTTTAATGCGGTAACAACCGATTACTAGAGTGATGGAATGCGATTTTTTTATAATTAATAGATGTTAACAAAAACTTCTTTAACCAATTGTGCATGCTTAATGGGTTGGGGTCACAAACCTATGATGCAAACTTGTTTAGCTACTTGAATAAGTCTTCCTTATTCAATTTTGTTTCCTAATTCATTTAGTAGTCAATCTACATAATCATGTTATTAGGATTTAGGATTAGGTAAGGTGAGTTTGGCCTGTCTCGGTTTTCTATCACACTCATTTATATTTTTTGTATAAAAGTTTCACTTAAAATTTATGTTATTTGTGCAATGTTTCTGATGACGCTCAATTACCTCTCCTGGACGTCGGGAACGGAGGTGCTTCTCCAATCCTCGCTTCGCCGGGTTGCCTGCAAAGAAGTCCCGCGACCGGAGGGAGTCTCCGGTGGGACCCTCCGACGGCCAAGTTAGCGACTGAGGTCACAACTGAAGAGGGGCTCGAGAGAGCCCTTTTTAGTGTAGAAAGAGGGGTCTCAGGGAGGAGGAATTCCTTTCTGGACGCTGAGATGGCGATTTTGGGGGTTATCGCGCATACCTGTTTACTGGGTGGATTCATCTTTTTATAGGGGTTGATCCTGGCATGATCACATGGGATTGCGTGAAGTCAGAAGATCTGTTGAGCCCTTGCGTGAATCTGGGCTGGTTAGTGCGCTACGTCCCATCAGCCGGCAGGGCTGTTGGGTTGTCGGATCTGGCGCTGTCGGGCGGCGTGCGTCTGGCGCTGTCGGGCGGCGCGCGTCAGAGAGGCAGTTTCTTGAACTGCCGGGGCTGATCTGGCGGGAACTGGAAAATCCTGTCTTATCAGGGCCGAGTCGGGTCGACCCGAGATGGCTGGGGCCAATCCCGCTGGTAAGTCAGTGCCGGGGCCGAGTTGGGCCGGCCGGGGATGGCCTTGGCCGACTCGGCGGAACTGGAGATGCCGAGTCCGAGTCAGGCCGGCCGAGGATGGCCTTGGACGACTAGGCGGAACTGGAGACGTCGGGTCCGAGTCGGGCCGGTCGGGGATGGCCTTGGCCGACTAGGTGGAACTGAAGACGCCGGGGATGAGTCGGGCAGGCCGGGGATGGCCTTGGCCGACTCGGCGGAACTGGAGACGTCGGGGCTGAGTCGGGCTGGCCGAAAATGGCCTTGGCCGACTTGGCGGAACTGGAGACGCTGGGGCCGAGTAGGAGTGTGCCGGGATCGACTGGAAGGTGTTGGGGCCGGCTAGCTTGGAGACGTAGGTGCCGGCTAGGAAGTTGCCGGGTCGCCTCGGAAGGTGCCGGGGCCGCCTAGCTTGGAGACGTAGGGGGCCGGCTAGGAGAGTGCCATGGCCGACTGGTAGGTGCCTGGGCTGCCTAGCTTGGAGACATAGGGGGCCGGCTAGGAAGATGCCGCGGCCGGCTGGGAAGTGCCGGGGCTGCCTAGCTTGGAGACGTAGGGGGCCGGCTAGGAGAGTGCCGGGGCCGACTGGGAGGTGCCTGGGCCGCCTAGCTTGGAGACGTAGGGGGTCGGCTAGGAAGATGCCGGGACGCTTGGGAAGGTGCCGGTCTTGGAGCTGTCGGCCTTTTGGGCCGTCGGTCTTGGAGCCGTCGGCCTTTGGGGCCGTCGGTCTTGGAGGTGTCGGCCTTTGGGGCCGTCGGTCTTGGGGCCGTCGGCCTTTGGGGCCATCGGTCTTGGAGGTGTCGGCCTTTGGGGCCGTCGGGCTTGGAGGTGTCGACCTTTGGGTCCGTCGGTCTTGAAGGTGCCGGTCTTGGGGTCGTCGGTCATGGAGCCGTCGGTCTTTGAGCCGTCGGCCTTTGGAGCCGTCGGCCTTGGAGGTGTCGGCCTTTGGGGCCGTCGGTCTTGGAGGTGTCAGCCTTTGAGGTGTCGGCTTTTGGGGCCGTCGGTCTTGGAGGTGTCGGCCTTTAGGGCCATTTGTCTTGGAGGTGCCGGTCTTAGAGCTGCCGGTCTTAGGGTTGTCAATCTTGGAGGTGTCGGCCTTTGGGACCGCCGGTCTTGGGGCCGTCGGCCTTTGGGGCCATCGGTCTTGGAGGTGTCGGCCTTTGGGGCCGTCGGTCTTGGATGTGCCGATCTTGGAGCTGCCGGTCTTGGGGCCGTCAGTCTTGGAGGTGCCAGTCTTGGAGGTGCCGGTCTTGGGGCCGTCGGCCTTTGGGGCCGTTGGTCTTGGAGGTGTCGGCCTTTGGGGCCGTCGGTCTTGGAGGTGCCGGTCTTGGAGGTGTCGGCATTTGGGGTCGTCGGCCATGGAGCTGTCGGCCCTTGGAGCCGAGGTAGGCCGTTCAAAATTTTTTTTATTCTCCATGGGGTCAACTGGCCCATCAAATGCCCTCCACACTCCTTGAGCTTGCATGCCTTGCATCAGCTAAGCGAAGGAAGTGTAGAACTTTTACCTTGGCATCTGCTTTTTCATGTTAACTTCAACCGTGATTCCTTCTAGGTGGGGAAACCCCTTTCCTCTTGCGCTGCCTCGTATGGACGTCTGCGTGCCTTCTTTGGCTAGCTGAGGGCAGCCAGTAATCCTCTCCCAACGCAGAGTTTGGAAGTCTTTTGAACCCCGGAGGGTGACCTGAGAGCTGAGAGTCGTCAGGTTCCTTTTGAACCGCCTCGGGGTGTGGGAACCGCTGCGAGGGGCGACTCAGCTGGGTACGGAGCCTTTAGGGTCTTAACCTACTCGAGGGCACCGCCATGCCGGGCGAAGTGGTGTCCCATGGGCTGCGATGCCAGTGAGCTCCTTTTGAACCATCTTGGGGGTTTGTGTGCCGTCCAAGTGGCGACTCAACTGGGTACGGAGCCTTTAGGGTCTTAACCTACTCAGGGGCACCGCCGTGCCTGGGCCGAGTGGTGTCCCGTGGGCTGCGATGCCAGTGAGCTCCTTTTGAACCATCTTGGGGGTTTAAGTTCTGCCCAAGTGGCGACTCAGTCGGGTACGGAGCCTTTAGGGTCTTAACCTACTCGGGGGCACCGCCGTGCCGGGGCCGAGTGGTGTCCCATGGGCCGCGATGCCAGTGAGCTCCTTTTGAACCATCTTGGGTTTGTGTGCCGCCCAAGTCTTAACCTACTCGGGGGCACCGCCGTGCTAGGGCCGAGTGGTGTCCCGTGGGCCGCGATGCCGGTGAGCTCCTTTTGAACCATCTTGGGGGTTTGTGTGCCACCCAAGTGGTGACTCAGCCGGGTACGGAGCCTTTAGGGTCTTAACCTACTCGGGGGCACCACCGTGCCGAGGCCGAGTGGTGTCCCATGGGCCGCGATGCCGGTGAGCTCCTTTTGAGAGACTTGGCGCAAGGTAGAACAAGCTGTGGCGTCAGAAGGGGCCTTCTTTATTACTCATGCTTCTAGGAGTACATCATTGGTAATACTGGCGGAGGTTGTCCGCATTCCAGGTACATGGAATGGGCTTCTCGTCAAGCTCTTCTAGTTTGTATGCCCCCGGTGGAACGCCTCGGCGGCGCGGTAGGGACCTTCCCAGTTGGGGGATAGCTTGCCCCCCTCGGTAGGTTTGGAGAATGGTTGCTCGGCCCTGCCGAGGTTCGGAGAATGGTAACTTGGCCCAGCCGAGGTTCGAAGATTCAGAGCTTGGAGAGTTTTTTTTAAAGAAATCGGTCTCCTTCTGCTGAGTTGATGACCAGCCCCCCAGGAAACTCTGTTGATTGGAATCCGTAGGTCTTGAGCTTGAGGGTGCCGATACAGAGCCAGTCTTGAGGTGCCGACGCAGGGCCGGGTGGCCACGGACTATTATTGTTGGAGCCCATGGACCATGGCGGTGAGATTCTGGATTTGCTGGGAAAGAGTCGCCAGCCGCTCCGCTGTTTGGTCAATAGCTTCCGGTGGCGGGCACGCAACTGGAGGGTTGGTAGTAGGGAGATTGGCCTCCTGCTGCCTAGCTGGCGGGAGGAGCCCGCTGGGCAGCTGACGGAGGCATCCCGAGCTTGCGTCACCACCATGGCTTCTAGAAGAAGAGAGGGGACGAAAGATGTAGCTCAGGGAGAACGTTCGCTACTTTTTCTTATCCCCCCTTCCTGGCGCGCCAATCTGATGACGCTCAATCACCTCTCCTGGACGTCGGGAACGGAGGTGCTTCCCTAATCCTCGCTTCACCGGGTTGCCTGCAAAGAAGTCCCGCGACCGGAGGGGTCTCCGGTGGAACCCTCCGACGGCCAAGTTAGCGACTGAGGTCATAGCTGAAGAGGGGATCGAGATAGCCCTTTTTAGTGTAGAAAGAGGGGTCTCAGGGAGGAGGGATTCCTTCCTGGATGCTGAGATGGCAATTTTGGGGGTTATCGCGCATACCTGTTTACTGGGTGGATTCACCTTTTTATAGGGGTTGATCCTGGCATGATCACGTGGGATTGCGTGAAGTCAGAAGATTTGCTGAGCCCTTGCGTGAATCTGGGCTGGTTAGTGGGCTATGTCCCATCAGCTGGCGGGGCTGTTGGGTTGTCGGATCTGGCGCTGTTGGGCGGCGCGCGTCTGGCGCTGTCGGGCGGCGCGCGTCAGAGAGGCGGTTTCTTGAACCGCCGGGGCTGATCTGGTAGGAACTAGGAAATCCCGTCTTATCAGGGCCGAGTCGGGTCGACCCGAGATGGCTGGGGCCAATCCCGCTGGTAAGTCAGTGCCGGGGCCGAGTCGGGCCGGCCGGGGATGGCCTTGGCCGACTCGGCGGAACTGGAGACACCGAGTTCGAGTCAAGATGGCCGGGGATGGCCTTGGACGACTCAGCGGAACTGGAGACGTCGGGTCTGAGTCGGGCCGACCGGGGATGGCCTTGGCCGACTCGGTGGAACTGGAGACGCCTGGGACGAGTCGGGCAGGCCGGGGATGGCCTTGGCCGACTCGGGGGAACTGGAGACGCCGGGGCTGAGTCGGGCCGGCCAGGGATGGCCTTGGCCGACTCGGCGGAACTGGAGACGCTGGGGCCGAGTAGGAGTGTGCCGGGGTCGACTGGGAGGTGTCGGGGCCGGCTAGCTTGGAGACGTAGGGGGCCGGCTAGGAAGTTGCCGGGCCGCCTCGGAAGGTGCCGGGGCCGCCTAGCTTGGAGACGTAGGGGGTCGGCTAGGAGAGTGTCGTGGCCGACTGGTAGGTGCCTGGGCCGCCTAGCTTGGAGACGTAGGGGGCCGGCTAGGAAGATGCCGCGGCCGGCTGGGAAGTGCCGGGGCCGCCTAGCTTGGACATGTAGGGGGCCGGCTAGGAGAGTGCCGGGGCCGACTGGGAGGTGCCTGGGCCGCCTAGCTTGGAGACGTAGGGGGCCGGCTAGGAAGATGCCGGGACGCCTGGGAAGGTGCCGGTCTTGGAGCCGTCGGCTTTTGGGGCCATCGGTCTTGGAGCCGTCGGCCTTTGGGACCGTCGGTCTTGGAGCCGTCGGCCTTTGGGGCCATCGGTCTTGGAGGTGTCGGCCTTTGGGGCCGTCGGTCTTGGGGCCGTCGGCCTTTGGGGCCATCGGGCTTGGAGGTATCGGCCTTTGGGTCTGTCGGTCTTGGAGGTGCCGGTCTTGGAGCTGCCGGTCTTGGGGCCGTCGGTCATGGAGCCATCGGTCTTAGAGCCGTCGGCCTTTGGGGCCGTCGGCTTTGGAGGTGTCGGCCTTTGGGGCCATCGTTCTTGGAGGTGTCGGCCTTTGAGGTGTCGGCCTTTGGGGCCGTCGGTCTTGGAAGTGTCGGCCTTTGGGGCCGTCGGTCTTGGAGGTGCCGGTCTTGGAGCTGCCGGTCTTGGGGCCGTCGGTCTTGGAGGTGTCGGCCTTTGGGGCCGTCGGTCTTGGAGGTATCGACCTTTGGGGCCATCGGTCTTGGAGGTGCCGGTCTTGGAGGTGTCGGCGTTTGGGGCCGTCGGCCATGGAGCTGTCGGCCCTTGAAGCCGAGGTGGGCCATTCAAATTTTTTTATTCTCCATGGGGTCAACTGGCCCCATCAGTTTCCAAGGACATGGTGCAATGCACCACCTAATCACCGTTTATACATTATCAAAGAAGGTATTAGAAAAAATAAAAATAAAAGATAAGAGTGATGAGGAGTGGGAAAGGGTTCCGACAATGGTCTAAGAATGGATATATAGCTCGTGTACAATAGGCGTTGAATAAGCACTGATTTATCTGCAAGACAACATTGTCCATTATCTTATGATTACAAGGCCATTCTAATGGTTGTACATGCATATTTGACCACAATTATATAGCATTAAACGAAATATTTAGACTCTGTTTAGCTTTTAAGAAAATTTTTGTTTTTAATTTTTAAAAATATTTTTTTTATTTTCTACTTTTTTATTTCTATAAAAATGCATTTAATAAATGAAAACAAAAAATATATTATATTATATTTTGATAAATGGGACCTTTAAAATGATAAATGAAAAAAGTTTAAATGAATATAAAGTTCTCTATTTTGAAGTTCTCTAACCTCTCTTTTGATGAAAAATAGTAAAAATATTTTCTAATTTTTATTATTTAAATTTATATTTTTTTTAAAAATATATTTTTATTTTTAATCATCAAACAAATTTGTATAACTTTCTTTTAAAAATTTTTTATGAATAACTTTATTTTTTATTATATTTTTTCTTATATTACAATACATTCATCTCAATATTTTTATTTAACGATCTTTATCTTGTATAACTATAATTTTTTAATTATCGAATGTATTTTACTATAAAGTATAGCCAATCTTATTGATACAGAACCGATTCGCATGCAAGTAATATTTTTTTTAATGATTAATAATTGCAGTTGATTATTCTCCTAAAGTAATAGCCTAAGAGGGATTCAGAAAAATTCACAGTAAATCCGCACGCGAAACAGTTCCTAAAAAAAAAGAAGAACGATCGCCGAGGCTAAAAAGCCCCGGTAGGGCTTGTTCTCCTACAATAAAGTTACTAGTAGATTAGAAGGGTGTACCTGGCAAGAGGGGAAAGATCAAAGTGTTGAAGGGATTGCTCTACTTGGCGGATGCACCCTAAATGACCAAGCCTTGAGCCCACGGATCTGCGGCCAAGTATCCGCTATCCTGGATGATGATCGCCTTGAATCCTAAATTCGTGGCTACTGAGGGATCTGCAAGATCACCATACAAGGGTTAAAAATCATAGAAAAATTTAGAATAGAGGTAAAGAGACAAGGAAGGAGTAGAGAAAAGGAGAGGGCGGCCAAGGTTTCTCCTGGAGACTTGGGATGTTGGCACGCGCAGGAGGAGGGAAACAAGAGCACCAGAGAACCAACTAACAAAAATCACAATAACTCAAAACTTGGATTGATTGATTAATAATAAAAGATACATCATTCATACAAGAGGGTCTCTTTTATAGAGCTAAGAGACTTGGGGTCCAAGAAAATACAGATATGGAAAGAGAGAAAAAAAAGGTGCCCTAGTCAAATTTGGCATGAAATCTGCAGTGTCCAGATGAGGAAGGTGATCTTCTAGATGCAATCAGTGGCAGCTGATTCGGCATGAAATTTGTGGCATCCAGATGAGCCAGGTGATCTTCTAGATATGATTGAGATGCAATCAGCTGTAGCTTAATTTGGCATGAAATCTGCAACGTCTAGATGAGGAAGGCGATCTTGGAAAGCGGTCAGATGCAATTGGCGACAGCTTGATTTGGCATGAAATCGACATTGGCCAAATGAGAAAATGATCATCCAGATCGGGAAGGTTGCTTGCTCTGCTAGGTGGCATATGGGCTGCTTGAAGTAGGTGTGGCACCAACTTGAATTTAGCAGCTGCTCTGTCTAACTGTGATGGCCTTATCTTCTGCTCTAATACTGATGTCTCCTCTTGTAAGCTGATGAACTTACTATAGAACTCACATTAAAATAAACTGAACTGGATAGGACTCAATTTAGAATAAAAGGAACTGAACGGGACTCAAAATAAACTAAACTTTATTTCCCAACTCAAGACTTGAATCATAACTAATCAGATATCCACAGAGGGTTAAGAATCCTCTGCTTGATCCTGGTGCCCGCACCAATTCTCCCGGGGTGGGAAGAACTCGACCCCGTCGAGTATGGGTCATTCTGGCTCTGGTATCTCTCTAGTAGGTCTGGGTCGAGGTGTTGCAAGTCCTCTCGAGTAATCCATGAATCGTCAGATTCGGGGGACCCTGCCATCGGACCAGGTAGCGTTGATAACCGCGGTTCCGGGTCGTAATGGCTTGATCGTCTAGGATACGCTCGATCCGCTCTCCTCGCTCAGGTAAAATTGGTGGTGGACACTCTTGGGTAGGTTCGCTCATGAAAGGAGGGTTAGGTCCAAAGTACTCACTAGGAATCGCTGCTGGTTCCCTATATTCTACTAGGTCTGCAATATTGAAGGTAGAGCTAATGCCCCAATCCAAGGGCAGATCTAGCACATAGGCATTGGGTCCTACCTTCTCTATTATTTTAAAGGGACCAGCTCCGCGAGCGTGAAGTTTCTTAACGTCCCTGGTGGGAACCGTTCAGGCCTAAGCCTAACCATGACATAATCCCCTACACCGAACTCTTTGGCTCTTCTTCGGGAGTTAGCCAGTCTTTTATAAGTTTCATTACTTAGATTTATTTTCTGGCTAATGTCCTTATGTAAGTCTTTGATATGCTGTGCAAATGCTTGTGCGGACTCTGAGACTCGTGTGTGGAGGGGTAAAGGAATTAGATCAAGTGGACGATTAGGCTTGTACCCATGGACTATCTCAAATGGACTCTTGCCCGTGGACCTGTTCACTGAGCTATTGTAGGCGAACTCTGCACGAGGCAGTAATAAATCCCACGTCCCTAGGTGTTCGCCTACAAGGCACCTAAGAAGGTTTCCTAGACTACGGTTCACCACTTCAGTTTGTCCATCCGTTTGGGGTGAAAGGCTGTGAAAAATTAAGTTTGGTCCCTAACAGATGCCATAGCATTTTCCAAAAGTAGCTGGTGAACCTAACATCCCTATCAGAAACAATGGTCTTAGGTAGGCCATGGAGCTTGACCACACTGTCTAAGAAAAGTCGGGCTACCCTAGACGCGTCAAAGGTTTGCGAACAAGGGATGAAATGAGCCATCTTAGAGAACCTATCGACCACTACAAAGATGGAGTCGTGCTTCTTCTGGTTTTAGGTAATCCTAGAATGAAGTCCATACTGAGGTCTTGCCAAGGATGATCAGGCACTGGCAAAGGAGTATATAGACCGATGTTCTGCTTCTGCTGTTTTGCACGGCACAAGTTCGACATCGGGCTATTATCAGGGCAATGAGCCTTTTTAATCCTGGCCAGTAAATTGGTCCTCTATCGCTATAATAGTCTTATCTCTTCCAAAATGACCAGCTAATCCCCCAGTATGCATTTCCCAGACTAGGAATTCTCTAAGTGACATCCTAGGAATACAAAGTCTATTGCCCCTAAAAAGGTAACCATCCTGGATGGTATAATCTCCACTGGTACTGGATGGCCCTAGCTGAAGGATCTTATAAATTTCACCAAAGTCATGACAGGTCTCATAATCATCTTTTATCCGTCGAACCCTATAACTTTGGTGCTAACAGTACTTAACAACAAAGACTTACGGCTTAGGGCGTCTGCTACCTTATTTTCTATACTGGCATGGTGTTTCAGGACAAAAGTGTATGCCTGAATGTATTCAACCCATTTGTCGTGCCTAGAATTTAGCTTCTTTTGGGAGTTCAGAAATCGAAGTGCCTCATGATCAGAAAATAAGACAAACTCCTGCGGTAGTAAGTAATGTCTCCAATACTTAAGGGCTTGTACTACCGCATAGAATTCCTTATCATAGGTGAATATCTAAGTTTAGCTTCATTTAGTTTTTCACTAAAGAAAGCTATGGGTGATTTTCTTGGCTTAACACTCCACCTATGCCTACTCCCGACGCGTCACGCAACCTCAAACACCTTAGAAAAGTCTGAAAGTCTAAGTATGGGTGCATGAGTCATCCTATCCTTAAGCTCTAGGAAGGCCTTATTAGCTGACTTAGTCCACTCAAAATTACCCTTCCTAATACAATCAGTGATGGGTGCGATGATGGTGCTAAATCCCCTAATGAATCTCCTGTAAAAGGTTGCTAGGCCATGGAAGCTATGAACATCGTGGACGTTCATGGGTACCGGCCACTCTACGACCGACCTAACCTTTTTAGGATCCACTGAAACACCTTCTGGGGTTACCACAAAACCTAGAAAGATAACCCTATGCATCATGAAATCACACTTCTTAAGGTTTGCATATAGGCTATTCTCTCTAAGGGTCCGACAGATTAATCTAAGATGGTTAAGATGGTCCTCTTTGGTCTTGCTATAAATTAATATATCATCAAAATAGACCACTAAGAATTTTCTCGTGTACTCTTTCAGGACCTGGGTCATGATTCTTATGAATGTGCTAGGTGCGTTTGACAGCCCAAAAGGCATCACGACCCACTCAAACAGACCATCTCTAGTCTTAAATGCAGTCTTCCACTCATCCCCTGTCTAATTCTAACCTGATGGTAGCCACTCTTAAGGTCTATTTTGGAAAAGATAGTGGCACCCGCCATCATGTCCAACATGTCATCTAGTCTGGGGATAGGGAACCTATACTTGATAGTGATTTTGTTGATGGCCCTACTGTCCATGCACATTCTCCAGGTACCATCCTTCTTAGGGGTTAATAGTGCAGGAACTGCACAAGGACTTAAGCTCTCCCTAATGAAACCTTTCCTAAGTAATTCTCCCACTTGTTTTTGTAGTTCTTGATGCTCAGTGGGGTTCATCCTATAATGGGAAAGGTTTGGGAGGGTGGATCCTGGGATCAGGTCAATGGCATGTTGGATGTTTCTTAGGGGTGGTAACTGATCAGGCAATTCTTCAGGGAAGACATCCTTAAACTCCTCTAGGATCTCAATTACTTCTGGGGGTTGTTCCTTTTGGACTGATTCATGGATCTCTTTAGTGGTCAAAATCCAAATAGGATTACCCTCAGTGATGTCCTTTTCTAATTCCTTAGCTTTAATCAGATTAACTCTTGGCTTGCTATCCTTAAGGTTGCTAGATCCTTTCTTGATTGGGTCCCTAGGTGGAGTTGGATGTATCACATACTTGTTCCCATTGTGTTTAAAAGAGCAGATGTTGGATCGACCAAACAAGGTGGCATCGTGATCGTAAAGCCAAGGTCGACCTAATATAATACTACTAACACCCATAGGAATTACATCGCACCAGACCTTTTCCTCATAATTTTGCAATTTGATTAGTATTTGGCATCTTGACTTGATTGGGATAGAGGTGGAATCTACCCACGAGACCTTATAGGGACTAGGATGGGGAACTGTGGTCAATCCTAATGACTTAACTGTATTGGCAGAGACGGCATTGACACAACTCCCGCTATCCACTATGATCTTGAGCACCTTATCCCCTATCTTAACAAAAGTTGTAGGATGTTAGTCCTACGCCAATCTTCCTGGTCCTTAGTTTGAGTCTGGGTCAAGATACATCTAACCACTCCTAGTAGGTCTTCAGACTCAAATGTTTCCTCCTCTCCATCGTACTCATCTATCAGATGGGTATCAGCCTCATAGACCTCTCCCTCAGGCTCAACTAGGGACTCGGATTCAGTCTCAGGTAACTCATCTATATGAAGGGATCTGACTGGGCACTGGCTGATCATATGTCCCAGTTTGTTGCATCTAAAGCATTTGATCTGGGGGTTGGAATTTCTTTGGACCTCTACAGATTTGCCCTTATCCTCTCTATGGGGTATAGGGGTACTATTCTGGGGTTGACTCAACTCAGTTTGGCTTGTACTGGGTCGGCTAGTGTTGGGTCGACTCGGGAAAGTCTGGCGGGGGTCTGAGTACTGGGTAGGTCTGGGACGACTAGGATAGGCCTGGCTAGATCCTGGATATGGGCTAGGGCTCTTGGTAGCCTCTGATCTACGATAGGGTGGCCCTCTCTGAAAACGTTCATAATCCCTAGCAACTTGGTAAGCTTCTTCTAAATCGTGTACCTTCTTAGGTAGAGTTCTCTTGAATATCTGCTCTCAGGCCATACCTAAACTTGGATAGGGTGACTTCTCAGACTGAACGATATTACACCTCATGGTATACTCTTGAATGTAGCAATGTATTCATTCACAGTTTTACTACCCTGAATTAATCCCTGCCACTGGTCCAATAGCTCTGTTCATACGATGTGGGGACATAATTGGACCTAAGTCTAGCCTTCATGGCGTGCCAGGTGACTATGGGGTCTCTACCCTCTAATAATTGCTTTTGCTCTAAGGTGGCCCAGTATAACCTAGCCTGTCGTACTAACTTGAGCTTGGCAAACTTAAACTTACGCTCTTCAGACATATCGTACCAGTCAAAGTACTGGTCCATCCCTTCCTCCCAATCTAGGTAGTCCTTAGGGTCCATAGAGCCATCGAAAGTAGGTGCTTCAAGTCTGACACTTCTAAGGGCTCTTTCTTCTTGGTCTACTGCCTCATGATGGGTCTCCTAGGGAGGACATCTAGGACTGGATCAGGTCGAAGTGGTCTCCTAGGGTTTGGCCTTATGTAGAGGTCAGGCTATTGGGCTCTCCTAGGATGAGGTGGGGTCTCATGATCAGACTCAGTGTGGGCCTCACGGGCTTCTTCTAGGATGCCCAACCTAGTTTCGACTTGATTGAACCTGGACCCTAATCTAGCCTCAGATTGCTTGATGTCTTGGTTCATTCGGGCTAGTTGTTCAGTGATGATCCTTAAGTGATCATCAATGTTTTGATTAGCCATGGGTTCAGCCTGTAATGGAGGTGGTGATGGGTGAAAAGATGCTCCTGATCTAGTGCACATGGAAGCACAATCAAGCATACAAGACTCAGACTGACTCGGACTATGGTATGCTAGACCTAGTCATCCAGAGTAAAGGATTTGGCTTAATGCAAGCCAATCTAACAGTAACTCTTCAATTGGCCAGTTGGGATAGGTGGAAGGGGGGAGGCTCGTCCCGCAAATTGCAGGTGCCTAATTAGAATAACCCCAACACTCCGCTTAAGTCATTTGATATTTGACCTCCCTTCTAGACACCAATTTCAGAGCACACGCCAGATTGAGTTATACTAGTCTCCTCCAGTACACTAAACCGACTGTTGGTATCCCTAGCCCTCTAGGGCAAATGTCAATTAAGTTGCTACTCAGTTTTAGATTAGAGGCTTGGGATCGGAATGCACGGGTGGTTGTTTTGGGCCAAGGAAGGGGTCTCAATCCCTCCCTTATCTGACATCAATGAAAGCCCTTAAGAGTAATTTAATGCAGATGAATGACATGTAAAACACAAACCCTAATCCAAAAATCTATAAATAGCAATAAATCTCAAAAAAAATTAATTTTTTTTCACATATCAAATTAAATCCTCAAAATTTAACAATCTCAAGAATTTTTACATTTTTTTATGAGTAATCAGGCATGCAATTAATTCACAGATTGAATTAAATTCTTAAAAAATAATAAAAAATACTTTAAATTATATAAAATCTAGAGAAATAAATTTTATAATTTTCTAATGTGTATGTAGGCAGAAACAATTCAATTAACAAATGATATACTGATAATAATGTGAATTAAAATTAAGCCCTAACTATGCTCTGATATCAAACTGATGTAGGACCGATTCGCATGCAAGTAATATTTTTTTCTTTTTTTTTAATGATTAATGATTGTAGTTGATTATTCTCCCAAAGTAATAGTCTAAGAGGGATTCAGAAAAATTCACAGTAAATCCGCACGCGAAACAATTCCTAAAAAAAAAAAAGGACCGCCGAGGTTAAGAAGCCTCGGTAGGGTTTGCTCTCCTACAATAAAGTTACTAGTAGATTAGAGGGATGTACCTGGAAAGAGGGGCAAGATCAAAGTATTGAAGGGATTGCTCTGCCTGTCGAATGTGCCCTTGAGCCCACGGATCTGCGGCCAAGTATCCGTTGTCCTGGATGACGATTGCCTTGAATCCTAGATTCGTACTGAGGGATCTGCAAGATCACCATACAAGGGTTAAAGAATCATAGAAAAATTTAAAATAGAGGTAAAGAGACAAGGAAGGAGTAGAGAAAAGGAGAGGGCGGCCAAGGTTTCTCCTGGAGACTTAGGATGTTGGCACGCGTAGGAGGAGGGAAACAAGAGCACCAGAGAACCAACTAACAAAAATCACAATAACTCAAAACTTGGATCGATTGATTAATAATAAAAGATACATCATTCATACAAGAGGGACTCTTTTATAGAGCAAGAGACTTGGGGTTCAAGAAAATATAGGTATGGAAAGAGAGAAAAAAAAGGTGCCCTAGTCAAATTTGGCATGAAATCTGCAGCGTCTAGATGAGGAAGGTGATCTTCTAGATGCAATCAGCGGTAGCTGGATTCGGCATGAAATATGTGGTGTCTAGATGAGGTAGGTGATCTTCTAGATATGATTGAGATGCAATCAGCGGCAGCTTAATTTGGCATGGAATTGTAACGTCTAGATTAGGAAGGTGATCTTGGAAAGCGGTCAGATGCAATTGGCGATAGCTTGATTTGGCATGAAATCGGCATCGGCCAGATGAGAAAAAAGATCATCCAGATCGAGAAGGTTGCTTGCTCTGCTAGGTGGCATGTGGGCTGCTTGAAGTAGGTATGGCACCAACTTAAATTTAGCAGCTGCTTTGTCTGACTGTGATGGCCTTGTCTTCTGCTCCAATACTGATGTCTCCTCTTATAAGCTGATAAACTTTTACAAGACTCACATTAAAATAAACTAAACTGGATATGACTCAATTTAGAATAAAATAAACTGGATGGGACTCAAAATAAACTAAACTTTATTTTCCAACTCAAGACTTGAATCTTAACTAATCAGATCTCCACAGAGGGTTAAGAATCCTCTGCTTGATCCTGGTGCCCACACCACTTATGGCTATCTTACAAAATTTTCTCTTTAACTCAAGTATTTTATGATCATATAATATTTTAGTTGTACTTTCTCATTCTATCCAATTCTCTTTAATCCTATGGATAACATTATCTTTAAAAATTTTTTCTTATTAATAATTGATTCTAAATATTAACAATAATTACTTTTACAAATTTTATGATGATCAATTTTTACTCTATCTTTATCTTTATTTTGTTTATATTGGATTTCACATGATAGAATTCAGAGTATGCAATTAAAAGCATGACTCTTTTTTGCGGAATTATGATAGCACACTCATGTTCCAATGCCTTTTTCTTCTTGTAAATAAGGTTGCCAAAGATTTTTCTTGTTGCAATGTAATGTAACTTCCCCAATATTACTGTCCTTTTTTTTTATTATAGGCGGGCGATCACACCAATCTAGGGTAAGTCAAATCTGATATATCAGAATACAAGATTTGTGAAAGAACAGGCAGACACAAATCTCCTGGCTCCCAACTCCAAAAGCTAGAGTGGTTGGCCACTCTAGCAATGATCCAATCAGCCGCAGCATTGGATTCCCTGAAGATATGCCGAATCTAGACGTAGTGAACACCCTGCAGGAGGAAATGAATATCATAGATCAAAGGGTTGGTAGGCACCTGATCGCAGTGATCGTTGCACAGCCAGCGAATTACTGTAGTAGCATCCCCTCAATAATAAGAGAACTAGTGCCAAGGCTGCGAATGGCAAAGAAAATACCAGCCCAAGCAGTATACAGCTCCACTAAAAGCACCGAAGAGTCAATATGACTGAAGCCCCCAACAGCTAGCATCGCACCATCGGACCCTCTAATCACAAAACTAGACCCAACAAATCTATCACGAATATTTCCATCAAAGTTGATTTTGATAGATCCTGAAGGTGGGGGCTCCCAAGAAATATAGACCGTATGCCGGTACGCTGTCAAGGCGGTATGGAAACCCCAGGGGCCAGGGCATCAGTATCAAGAGCAGTCCGACGGAAAGTGTACTCAGCTAATAAAGAGAACGTTATCCTGACAATCCTTTGTGAAGGAGCACTCATCAGTAAACATAAGCCGGTTCCGGGATAACCAGACTTGATAAGAAATGTAAGACCTCGTCGTGGCCTTTTGAAGGCTGCCCGTCCCCAAATCCCATCTGATCAAGCCGAGGAAGGAGAGAGAATAAGAAGCAGCACCAACATCCCAAGGCCAATCGCCAGCAATCCACCAGATCTGTCTAACTCTAGAACATGTGAAATAGCATGGTCAACCGTCTCCTCAGTACCACATAGCAGGCATGTAGGAGGTGTAGGGAGAAATAAACTCCAAGGCATGCATATTTTAAAATTTAATAACTATTATCAATGTGGAAGCTAAAAGATTACATATTAATCTATCTAATATACATCAAGATCATATCTTTGCCTTATATAGGATCGCTTGATCTAAAATATGCATATAAATAATCATCAAGATCATATCTTGATCTTCAACGTAAGAAGTCGTACTTCTTGCCTTGAATAATGCTTTAAGGTTTAGGGATCATATCACTTACCTTAAGGGTAGTTGGTAAATCCTTTGTGCTCTGCAGTCGTTCAATCGTTCGGCCTCTAGTATCGTCCACGCGAAGCCCCGAATGATCGGATTTTTAAGAGTGCTAGCTCATGGAAAAACGACTTAGCTGATCTTGAATCCTCCCACTTGAATCTTCCTCCAAGATCCACCAAGCTTTTGCTAACACTAGAATCACCAGGATTTTCTATTCTAACCTTTTTAGAATTACAATCCACGACTTGTCATGTTTTGTTGTTCTGTGTAATCTGGTGAGGGATGTGCTCTATTTATAGTCTCATTTCAGCCTGCCCATTGAATTCTGACATTAAGAATTCTGTCGTTGGAAAAAAGCAAAGAGACGCCGAACCAAAGAGGCACGGTGCTTGGTTAATTCCGACGTTCGGTGAAAACCAAGAAGACGTGGCGTTTTGTTAATTCCGATGTCGGTGAGAAATAAAGAGATGTGAATTCTAACACTTAGAATTCCATAGCCTGGTTGATTCAAAGAGGCACATTAATTCCACTTTAATTCTAACATTTAGAATTCTGATAGAAATGTTTGGAGAGGATTAAATTAATACATTAAATTCTAAATGAGAATTTAATCTCTCAGACATTAGTTATCTCATCATGTGAGATACTTATGCGAGAGGTTTGGGTTCAGGTGATGGTTTAATCTGATCTAAATTTATTGGACTGAACCCACATAGATCATGGTCCTAGCCCAAATCAAATTTGGCTAGTCTTGAATCTATTTAAATCCAAATCAAGTCTAATTTCAAATCAATATTTGAAATTGATTAGTCCTTCTAATAGACTTAAACCAAATTGAATCTTATTCACTTGTACTTAACCCAATTGAGATAATTCAATCAATCAAATTGATTAATTAAATCATTATAAGATTCTCAATCGTTGATCAGCAAATAGATCATCCTAGAAAAATTCTATGCATGTGACTCTCTAGGTTCGAACCTAAGTCGATAGCATAGAAACAGCTTTCTATACTAATCGATGTGCCCATCTAGCAATGGAACCCGACGTCCGGATAGGTCGAAGAGTTGCCGAGCAAACTCCAAGAACCCTAAGAAATAGTTACCGTATAATTTATCCTCTTGACCACAAATGCTAAGGATGGCTTAAGAGCCTATCAACTCTAAACAGCGAATCCATAAAGTGATTTCAATTTTAGTGATCATGTGACTTTCACATGAAGTGCCTTGGCCAAGGTCTTGCTAAATTGAAACACAAACATTTCTCCTTTTAACGGGATAAGTCAAATTCCATCTTGATCCACAACTGACTACCACAAGTACTTGACTGCACCCAGTAACCTTTCGTAGCTGGATTAGAAATCTAGGTGGTCCAGTACCTAAGTATAATGAGTTGGTTGCAAGTCACCGGTTGTGATCTTCAGCTCTAAAGGATACTTATACCCATATCTTCTCGGATTAACTCTTGACAGCAGAGTATCTGGAAATGAGTCACGTTCGATGAAATGTACTCCTACACTTTCACCTGTATGTCATACTAGTGTCTCTACACTCCTTGGTTAAGAGGACAACCAACAAATATGATATACAATGTCCTATAATTGATAGTACTATGGCCCTGTCATAATATATCATTTGGTCGCGAACTCTTTCAAGGACCTTCAAAGATAAATCCTTCTTTATCGTGAAGGAAGATTCTGAGGGCTTCATTACTATTAGGAGTATTAAGAAGATGTTCTTGTAATGAATAAACTACCAAATAAATTTTATTATTATATCAATTTATATACAATTTACATTAGCACAATCATCAAATGATTGGCTTTAGGATACAATTCCCAACAAACTCCCACTTAGCCTAAAGCCACTCATTAGTATCTAATACCCATCTTCAATTTATAGTCATCAAACTCCTTTATGGAAGGTGCCACTCCAAGCTCGGAGATAAACTTCGCAGCCACACAGCTTCTTTCGCAGCATCTGATGCAGCGATGTACTCTGCCTCGCACACCGAATCTGCCACTGTATGTTGCTTGGAACTTTTTCAGCAAACAGCTCCATCATTTAGGATAAACATGAAACCCGATACACTTTTGCTATCATCATGATCTGATTGGAAATTGAAATCAGTATATCCCAACAAATTTCAAATTAGACTCTCCATAGACTAACCACTGGTCCTTAGTATTCTCAAATACTTAAGGATTGTCTTAACAACTTGCCAGTATTTTTCTCCTGGATCAGATTGGTATCTACTTACTACTCCTAGTGAGTATGCCACATCTGATCTTGTACATGTCATGGTGTACATAATCGATCTCACTGCCGAAGCATATGGAATTCGACTCATACGTTTTCTTTCATTAGGAGTTATCGGACAATCCTTCTTAGAAAGATGAATTCCATGGCCTATCGGAAGATAGCCTTTCTTGGAATTCTCCATGCTAAACCTCTTTAGCATGGTGTCAATGTACGTAGATTGGGATAAACCAAGCATCCTTTTAGATTTATCTCTATAGATCTTCATCCCTAGGATGTATGATGCTTCTCCCAGATCTTTCATAGAGAATTGTGATGATAACCATGTCTTTATTCCTTGTAATGCAGGGATATCATTCCCGATTAAGAGAATATCATCCACATATAATAAAAGAAATACAATAACAGAATCGTTAGCCCATTTATAAATGCAAGGTTCTTCTTTATTCTTAATAAAGCCATAAGATTTGATCACTTTATCAAATCGTATGTTCCAACTCCTAGATGCTTGCTTAAGTTCATAAATAGACTTTTGTAGCCTGCACACTTTAGACTCATCCTCAGATATAAAACATTCAGGCTATATCATATACACCTGTTCTTCTAAATCACCATTTAGAAAAGCAGTTTTAACATCCATCCGCCAAATCTTATAATCGAAGTGTGCTGCTATAGCTAGCATAATCCGAATGGATTTCAGCATTGCCACAGAGAAAACATTTCGTCATAGTCAATACCATAATGTTAACGATACCCCTTAGCAACCAGATGTGCTTTATATGTCTCAACCTTTCCGTCTGTACCTCTTTTCCTCTTGAAAACCCACTTACACCCTATGGTTTTATCCCTTCGGGTGGGTCAACTAATGTTCTGTTGGCCCAGATGGCAACCCAAGAGGGGGGGGGTGAATTGGGTTCTTAAAAATTTAAGACTTTTTAACTTTAAAGATTAGTTCAAGATGTGCAAGTGATTAACTAATAAGCAATGCACAAGCAATTAATAAAGAGAGATAGAGAGAGAAAATAAGCACGGCAAACACAAGATAATTTTATAGTGGTTCGGTGCAACCAACACCTACGTCCACTCCCAAGATTCACTTGGGTCCACACTATAATCTCAGATTACAGCCGAGTTGTTTTACAAGCTCACAACTCAAACTTGTTGTTTTCACCGGGATCACAACGAACCCAGCTGGTTTTGCGGGCTTACCAGCACAAAACCCTACACGTTGTTTTTCGGGCTCACAACTAACCCAACACAAGCACTCCGGCTTGCAACGAGGTAAACCTACCTCCACTGATTCAATCCACTGATTGAATCAGCAAACAAGTAAATAAAGTATTTGTAACAAAATGCTCCCTTGAGCAGATATACAAATAAGTAAAAATAAAAAGGTTAGAAAAGCCTGATATTTGCCGATGGTTGAGGCTTGGGCTTTCTCCTTCTTTCTTTAACTCCTCTGAAGTGTTGAATCATGCCTCAGCAAGATTCTTGACCGTTGAAACTTTGGAGTTGAATGAAGCTTTTTCTCTTTTGAAAATCCTGAAGATTTGACCTTTGGATTGCTTTTGGATTCTTTTGACTTTGGATTGATGAAAGGAGCACACGAATCTTCTCTTGGATTTCACTCCTTTTGAATCACTCTCCTTGAGCTAAATGATTTTTCCAATATCTCTGTTTTCCCTCTTTTCAAAGATCTCTTTTCTCTCTTTTATTTTCTCTTTTTTGATTTGAAAAGGCTCCTCTATTTATAGATCTGAAAAATATAGCCGTTAGACACAGAAAAATAGCCGTTATTCAAAATATTACCGTTGGTGCTGATGTGTCAACTCAAAAATTATCGCCCAGATTCGTGGAGTCGGCTCGAGTACTGTGCGAGTCGGCTCGAACACGCGAATCCAGAAAACGAAAAAACTTCAGGGGTCGACTCGCGAAAAGGAGTCGACTCGTGACTTGGGGTCGACTCGCGAAAGGGGAGTCGACTCGAGAGGCTCAAAAATGAGTCTTTCTGCCGTCTGAGTCGAGTCGGCTCGCACAGTCCATGAGTCGGCTCGAAGGTCAGGGGTCGACTCTTGAAAACTCAAGTGTCGACTCGAGAAAATCTTTGGGGAGTCGACTCGGAAACTCTCGAGTCGGCTCGGGACTGATACAAAAATCAGAAAACATTCTGATTTGCTTTGAAAATCATCCCAACCAAATTTTGAAATATAAATATGACTTGAATAATGTTGATTTAACAGTAATGCTCAATTTCAAACATTTTCATTAATTCATTGATCTTTAAAAGTGGTATAGAAATCATTTTTGAATTCATATAGCTCACTGAAACATTATTCAATTGATTCAAAACTCATTACATTAACAGTTCATAGTTTCCAATTTGAATTTGAAGTAAGAATATTTCATTGATTGACTTAACATTTCATAGCCTTTTAGAAAGTAAAGTAATGTCTTTTGGAAATCATCAAAATCAATAAGTTGGGGCAATTATGTTTCAATAATTTCTCAACAATCTCCCCCTTTTTGATGATGACAAAAACATTAAGTATATGCGAGTTAAACTTGAAAAAATTTGTGATTCTATAATCAAAATTTGTTCATGGAAAGGCTCCCCCTCAATGAGGTAGCTCCCCCTATGAAACTCAATTTTATAATTCATTCAAAATTTTAAATTTAAGCTTGAAATTCAATTTATCTCTCCCCTTATCAATTAGAAATTGAAAGCATATACGATTTAAAAATCTCCCCCTTTTTTGTAATCAACAAAAAGGTTAAGAAATCACATTAATTTATTATCAAGTAACATTCAAAGATTCAATATTCAATTAAATCACATCAAATTTCTCATTACTTCAAAATGAAATACATAACTGAAATTTCACATTCATTACATCAAAAAAATTACATGAAAATTAAAAATTTCCTAGTAATTCTAGTTAAGTGTTCTATAATCTTTCATTCCTTCACATTGAATCTTGACATAATCTTTTAGTTTTTCATCAACAAACTTGCATGCACTTGAAATTTTGTCTTGAAGCTCTGCATTACATTTTGCATAAGTCTCACCATCTCCACAAATATCCTTCAATTCTTCAAATATATTCTTCAAATCTTCATTTAAGGAAGGTGGATGAGCTGTTGGCTTCAATCAAGAACTCGATCACTAATAGAATAAAGTGCTTCTTTCAAATTCATAAATTTTTCATCAAATTCAGTCTTCAATCTAGTCTCATGCTCAATTAACTCTGATTTGAATAAGATTAAGCTGCTCTAACTGAGTGTCTGAAAAACTACAGATGTAGAAGCAGAGCTGAACTGGAGCAGATGTAGATCAGAAGCAGGAACTGGAATATCTGATGGAGCTCTGGGTCTGGTATGAATGAAGTCTGAGGTGGCTCTGGAGATGAATGTCTAGGTGCCTCAGCTCTATCTCTCTAACTTCTTTCCTTTCCCATTCCATTTTTTAATAAATCCCATTCGATGATAGTGGCCAAGTAGTCTGTGTGTCTTAATTCCTTCTTGGGCTCACTGTCACTAAACATAATCCCTTGGCTCCTGAACAATGAGTCAAGATCATACCATAGGGAAGACAGATTTCCTTTTACTTCCACAATCAGCCATATACCATAAAATCATTCTAGGCAGATTAAAAGGCTTTCCTGATACTATAGCATCCATAATAAAAATGTCCCTCTCTGAAACATAGTCAAACCTGCCAGTCTTGGGAAATAAAATCCTACTGCAGATTATGTAAAAGCTTAGTTCCAATGGTAGTTGACTTGCAAGAACTTCCTCAAATCCTTCAAAGTCCAAAGACTGGAGAGCAGGAGACCTATCCTCTGGGCAAATGTGCATGGTCCAGACAATGGTAGGTTAAAAGTCTAGATAAGATGGTGAGTAATGTTTAGACCTATGCCTCTCACTATGCTTATAACCCATTGTCTCCTCTAGTCAAATTCTTATAAAATTCTTTTACCAAAGCTGGGTAAGTAGGACAATCCAATGAACAAATTTTCTCAAGTCCCATCTAATAACTGTCTTCCTATAATGAATCCCTCATTTTCAAAAGCTCAAAATCGACCTTCCTCCCCGTTGTCACAACTCTACTAGCAAGGAGGTCTACCTGAGGGTTGGAAGCTGGAGCAGGAGAATCACTGGAGGAAGAGACGAGAATCCGGACGGCTCGCGGACGGGTCGTCGCACGGTCCTTTCCTCTTCATCCCGGCGCCTACTGCTAGCTCCACGGGTTTTGGGTGCCATAGATATGAGGAGTGATTAATCGGAAGTATTTGGAAGTTTGGAGGGTTTGGGAGATTTTTGTAGAGAGATGGAAAGATTAGAAATGAAGGAATGACCGTCGGGTCGACTCGTGCCCTAGATAATCAACCTGGGACCACGTCGAGTCGACTCGCGCATAACCTCGAGTCGGCTCGCCTAAGTCACAGAGAGAATCCCGAACTCGAGTCGACTCGCTCATACCAGGAGTCGGCTCCCAAGTTTCAGAGAAACTCGAGTCGACTCCGGTACACACCGAGTCGGCTCGGAGACCATTTCAGAACAAAAAAGATTGAAAATTTTCTGAATGTTTGAAATGATTCCGGATTTGATTTTGAGTATGATTCATAATCATTGAGTCTTGATAAATCATTTTGATATGAATTCTAGATAATATTTCCTTAAGATTTTGAGGGATTGAAAGAATTCTAGATGCATTTCCTTAAGTTTCAAAATTTATTCAAAAGGATTACAAATTCCTAATTCTCCTCTAAGATATTCAAACTTTCTTCACTTAGGGGTTTTGTAAAGATGTCAGCTAATTGTTCTTCAGTGTTTACATAATCTAAACAAATTTCATCATTAGCTACATGTTCTCTTATAAAATGATATCTAATTTCTATGTGTTTTGTCCTTGAGTGTTGAATTGGATTTTTCGTTAAATTGATTGCGCTAGTATTATCACATTTTATGGGTGTCTTATTAAGTTTGATACCATAGTCTTCAAGTTGTCGCTTAATCCATAGGATTTGCGCACAGCAACTTCCAGCTGCTACATATTCAGCTTCAGTAGTTGATAATGCAACTGAATTTTGCTTTTTGCTAAACCATGTGATTAAGTTACTGCCTAAGAAATGGCATGCACCACTTGTGCTTTTTCTATCAATTTTACATCCGGCATAATCAGAATCTGAATATGCAATTAGGTTTAATGTGGAGTCTCTAGAATACCATAAACCTACATTTTTGTGCCATTTAGATATCTTAAAATTCTTTTAACAGCTATTAAATGTGATTCTTTAGGTTCAGCTTGAAATCTAGCACACAAACATACTGCAAACATTATATCTGGTCTACTTGCTGTTAAATAGAGAAGGGATCCGATAATACCTCGATAATACTTCTGATCAACCTTCTTACCTTCTTCGTCTTTGTCTAGCTTGCATGAAGGACTCATTGGTGTTCCAAGGGGTTTCATTGTTTCCATACCAAACTTTTTGAGTAGTTCTCTTGTGTACTTGGTTTGGTTGATAAAGATTCCCTCCTTACATTGTTTGATCTGGAGTCCAAGGAAGAAGTTGAGTTCTCCCATCATGCTCATCTCGAATTCTCCCTGCATTAACTTTGCAAATTCTTGACAAAGAGATTCGTTAGTAGCACCAAAAATAATGTCATCTACGTATATTTGTACTACAAGTAAATCTTTACTTTTTCTTTTCAAAAACAAGTTTTATCAACATTTCCTCTTGTAAAATCATTTTCTATTAAAATTTACTTAACCTATCATACCAAGCTCTAGGTGCTTGTTTCAAACCATATAAAGCTTTGTGCAATTTAAAAACGTGATTTGAAAACTCGTGATCTTCAAAACCTGGTGGTTGTTCTACATAAACTTCTTCATTAATAAATCCATTTAAAAATGCGCTTTTTACATCCATTTGAAATAGGTTAAAATTCATATGACATGCAAATGCAAGTAAAAGTCTAATGGCTTCTAGTCTAGCTACAGGTGCAAAGGTTTCATCAAAATCAATACCTTCTTCTTGACTATATCCTTTAGCAACCAATCTAGCTTTGTTTCTAATTACTATGCCATTTTCATCTAACTTATTTCTAAAAACCCATTTAGTTCCTATACTTGAATGGTTTTTAGGTCTTTCAACTAAAGTCCAAACATTATTTCTAGTAAATTGATTAAGTTCTTCTTGCATAGCTAACATCCAATTATTATCTTTTTCAGCTTCTTCTATAGTTTTAGGTTCTATTTGTGATACAAATGCAAGATGATTACTAATATTTCTCATGTATGATCTAGTTCTTATTCCTTGAGATGGATCGCCTATAATCAATTCCTTAGGATGACTATAAGCATATCTCCAGTCTCTTGGAAGATCTACATCATTATGATCATTATTAACATCATCATCCTTATGTGAATCATCATCTTTAGCTTCTTGTTCATGATCAGAAGATACTTCAATATTAAGTTTTTCAAGATCTTTTTCAATTATGTTTGTATCTTCCTCATCATCAATCTT
>UESW01004873.1:314334-434676 GCA_900491605.1 Calamus simplicifolius
AGCCACTATCAAGGTACCACTTTTTCTTTGATCTTTTGGCTACAAGACATTCCTGCAATATAATCAAACTTTATGCTTAGGTACCCAAGCTTTCTTGGGTCCTTCATGGTTAGCAGCAATAAAAATTGTTCCTTTCGGAACCCATATTTTCTTAGCTTTAATATTTAACTTGTTGTTATTTTTAACGTTTTGCATTCAAATGATTTATGACCTTTTTCATTACATTTAAACAAGTTATATTACTTTGGTTGGCTTTTATAAAAATATTCTTTAGAGATTTCTGTTTCCTTAATGTGTTATATCCTAAACCTGCTTTGTCAAAAACAGCTTTTTGACTATCTAGGATCATGTTAAGTTTAGTTGAACTTAAAGTGAATTTCTCAACAATGTCTTTATATTTTTTAACATCTTTCTTAAGAGAGTCATTTTCTTTAGCTTGCTGTTCTTTATCTAAAGCTAAAGTTTCTATTGATCTTTTAAATCTTTAGTTGAGTTTTTAGTTTCAGATTTTAATAAATCTATTTCTTGATTAAGATTATCTCTTTCTTTCCTAAGTTCTTCTTTTTCATTAGTTAAGTTCTTAACTTCTAAAGCTAATTCATTTTTACTTTTAGCTAAACTAATATTGTCATTTTTCAAAAACTTATACTTTTTTTTAAGGATTTAAAATCAATCATAAGTTCATTGAAAGCCTCAAACATTTCATCAAATGTAAATCATCATTTGAGTTTTCAGAACTTACCTCATTGTCGTTGTCGTCGTCGTTGGCCATGAAGCAATATTGGCAACTTCCTTTTGCTCATCTTCTTCCGACGAGGAAGATTCATCAGACCATGTTGCCATGTATGCTTTCTTCTTTTTCTTGTAGGCCTTTTTCAGCAAAGGACAATCATACTTAAAGTGCCCTGGCTTTTTGCACTCATAACATACTAAGGGCTCTTTTTCTTTTTCTTTCTCCTTGTCCTTTTTCTTATCCTTTTCTCCTTCAAATCTTGCTCCAAATTTCTTTTTATGGAAGGCCTTTTTCTCATAAACTTCTGAATTTTTTGGCCAAGAGAGCAGTTTCCTCATCATCTTCATCATTACTTTCACTGCTGCTCTCTTCCATTTCTGCAGTCTTGAGGGCAAGAGTTTTCCTTCTTTTTGTTTCCTCCTCAACATGCTGCTTCATTGTTAACTCGTGGGTCATTAAGGATCCTAGAAGCTCCTCTAAAGGTAGTGCATTGAGGTCCTTTGCTTCTTGGATAGCAGTGACTTTTGCTTCCCACGATCTTGGTAGTGACCTAAGAATTTTGCGCACAAGATCAGCATTAGAATAAATTCTACCAAGACTTTTCAAACCATTCACAATATCAGTAAATCTAGTGAACATGCATGTGATGGTTTCAGTTTGTTCCATTGTAAACAATTCATATTTATGAACCAAAATATTTATTTTGATTCTTTACTTGGTTTGTTCCTTCATGAGTATTTCCAACCTATCCCAAATTTCTTTTGCGGAATTACAAGTTGAGATTCGGTTGAATTCATTTGAGTCTAAGGAACAATATAAAATATTAATGGCTTAGCATTTAGTTGTGCCATTCTCCTATCATTATCATTCCAATCCCTTTCGGGTTTAGGAACAATAGTGCCATCAATAAGGTGTGTGGGTGTACTAGGTCCATTTATTATTACTCCCCACAATTCATAGTCAGAAGCTTGAATGAATATTCTCATTCTAGCTTTCCAATATGAATAGTTGGTTCCATTAAATAAAGGAGGTCTATTCGTAGAATGACCTTCAGCAAAACTTGAACCAATTTGTGTTGCCATATGGATCTTTAGCCCTTGATCGTGAGATCAAATTCTAAATGAGCACTTGCTCTGATACCAATTGTTGGCCCAGATGGCAACCCAAGAGGGGGGGGGGAATTGGGTTCTTAAAAATTTAAGACTTTTTAACTTTAATGATTAGTTAGCAAGATGTGCAAGTGAGGCTAACTAATAAGCAATGACAAGCAAAATAAAGAGAGATAGAGAGAGAAAATAAGCACGGCAAACACAAGATAATTTTATAGTGGTTCGGCGCAACCAGCACCTACGTCCACTCCCAAGATTCACTTGGGTCCACACTATAATCTCTCTAGATTACAGCCGAGTTGTTTTCCAAGCTCACAACTCAAACTTGTTGTTTTACCGGGTGCACAACGAACCCAGCTGGTTTTAACTCGGGCTTACCAGCACAAAACCCTACACGTTGTTTTTCAGGGCTCACAACTAACCCAACACAAGCACTCCGGCTTGCAACGAGGTATACCAACCTCCACTGATTCAATCCACTGATTGAATCAGCAAACAAATAAATGAAGTGTTTGAAATAAAATGCTCCCCTTGAGCAAATATACAAATGAAGTACAAAATAATAAAGGTTAGAAAAGCCTGATAGTATTGCAGATGGTAGATGCTTGGGCTTTCTTCCTTCTTCTCTTTAACTCCTCTAGAAGTGTTGAATCACGCCTCAGCAAGATTCTTGACCGTTGAAGACTTTGGAGTTGAGATGAAGCTTTTTCTCTTTTGAAAATCCTCCGATTTGACCTTTGAAATGCTTGTGGATTTTCTTTTGGCTCTTGTGGATTGATGAGAAGGAGCAGACGAAACTTCCACTTGGATTTCACTCCTTTTGAATCACTCTCCTTTGAGCTAAATGATTTTTCCAATATGCTCTGTTTTTCCCTCTTTTCAAATGATATTCTTTTCTCTCTTTTTGATTTTCTCTGGGTTGTTTGATTTGAAAAGAGCTCCTCTATTTATAGAATCTGCAAAAATATATCCGTTAGAGACAAGGAAAAATAGCCGTTATTCAAAAATCTTACCGTTGGGGCTGATGTGTCATCGTTAAAAATCGCGCCCAGATTTCGGAGTCGACTCGAGCTTTGTGGGAGTCGGCTCGAGTCGATTACCAAAAATAGAAACATTTTAAGCATTGAAGGGTCGACTCGCGAAAACAAAGTGTCGGCTCCGAAAGTCGGGAGTCGACTCGAGGAAAATGGGGAGTCGACTCGAGAAGTGCTCAAAAAACATGGGTTCTGTTGTTTGAGCGGAGTCGGCTCGCACAGACAGGAGTCGGCTCGCAAGAATCAGGGGTCGACTCTTGAAAACCAAGGGTCGACTCGAGAAAATCAGACATTTTGGGGAGTCGACTCGGAAACCCTTGAGTCGGCTCGGGACGATACAAAAATCAGAAAAATGTTCTGATTGACTTTAAAACTTGTCCCAATTAAATTTAAAATATAAATTTGACTTGAATACATTAAATATGACATTTATCATGGATTCAAGACATGTTTCAAGAATTCATCGATTGAATTATAATGTGTAAAAATTCCTTTTTGAATTCTTTTAAGCATAGACTTGAAACTCCTTTTTCTAATAGATTCAAAACTCATTTAATATAACCATTGATAGTTCATTCCTTTCAATTTGAATAAGCTCAAGGTTTTTGATAAATAAACACATTGTATTCTTTAAGGTACTCATGGCTTTTGGAAATCATCAAATCAATAAAGTTGGGGCAATTATGTTTCAATAATTTCTCAACATGTTCATACATTATTGTCCTTCATGGAATCAAGTTCGGATTTCATGGCATCAAGTCATTTATTAGAGTTAGTCCTTTGTATAGCATCCATATAGGTGATCAGATCCTCGTTGTTCTCATCGAGTTCAATAGGATCTTCATTCTGGACCAAGAAACCTAAGTATCTGTTCGGTTGATGTGGTACTCTACCAGATCGCCTTAATGGTGCATCTAAAATGGGTTTTGAGTTTGATCTAATCAACTCAGATTCTAAGGGTTCACTGGTTTGTGTTGTTCCTTCTACTTGATGAACTTCCTCAAGTTCAATATTATAGCTATTTGTTCCTTCACTAAGGAACTCCTTTTCAAGAAAAACTGCTCTATTACTAATGAACAACTTTTGTTCTTCAGTATTGTAGAAGTAATATCCTTGGTTTCTTTCGGATAGCCGATGAAAAAATATTTGTCAGATTTGGGTTCAAGTTTGTCTGATTTTGCACGTTTCACATAAGCCGGACACCCCCAGACTTTCAGATAGCTGATAACTAGTTTATGTCAATACCACATCTCATGTGGAGTTTTAGAAACAGACTTACTTGGAACCTTATTAAGAATATGACAAGCTGATTCTAATGCGTATCCCCAAAATGATATTGGCAAGCTTGCAAAACCCATCATGGACCGAACCATATCTAACAGAGTTCGATTCCTTCTTTCTGACACACCGTTATGCTGCGGTATTACAGGAGGAGTCCATTGGGAGAGAATTCCATTCTCTCTTAAATATGTCACAAAGTCATTGGAAAGGTATTCGCCTCCTCGATCTGATCGAAGGGTCTTAATATATTTTTCTGTTTGTTTTTCTACTTCTTTATGATATAGTTTGAACATTTCAAACGACTCAAATTTATGTCTCATAAGATAGACATAACCGAACCTAGAAAGGTCGTTTGTAAAAGTAATGAAGTAGTAATATCCACCTTTGGCACAAGTGCTCATTGGTCCACATACATCAGTATGTACTAGACTCAATAGCTCTTTGGCTCTTTCACTTTTTTTAGTAAAAGATGACTTGGTCATTTTACCAAGAAGACAGGATTCACAGGTAGCTAATGATTCACAATCATCAATTCAAAGGATGCCTTCCTGAGTTAACCTGTTTAATCTGTTCTTATTGATATGACCTAGCCGATGGTGCCAAAGATAAATGTCTATGACATCAGTTGTTCTAGGGTTCTTACTTGAGTTGTACAGTACATTCACAGGCTGTGATAATATATAAATGCCATTAGATAAATGCCTAGTCATTACAGTGACTCCATTCATAATGATATTCAAAGTAACATCCTTTATTGAAATTTCATAATTACTTTTAGCTAGAAGGCCTACAAAAATTACGTTCAACAAGAACGTTGGGCAATAATGACAATCATTTAGTATAATGATATTTCTATTGAAAACTATTTCAAGAACTCCTAATGCCAGTACTGGAACTAATCTTCCATTGCCGACATTAAGGAATCTTTCATTGTCCTCAAATATTCTAGTGATCTGTAGTCCCTGCAATGAATTGCAAATGTTAAAAGGACTCCCAGTATCCAATACCCAGGTCTGATTATCATATACAGAAAAATTACAAGGTGTTATCATATAAATACCTTGTTGAGCAACATCTTGCCCCTTTTTCTTCTTTGGCCTGTTTGGATCAAGTGTGGCAATGTAAAGAGGACAGTTCCTCTTCCAGTGCCCTTGCATCTTGCAGTGAAAGCATTCAGCTTGACTTTTATCAACTTTGTTCTTCTGCATCTGACCACTTATAGATGTCCTAGCATGTTGCACCTTTTTCTTATTTTTTTTCTACTTCCCTTTCCCAAAGGGTTGACGCCCTACCTTAGATCCTTCAACCATATTAACCAAACCCTTAAAGAGCTGGTTATCCTTCTCAAAGTTCTGTAACAACCCCAACAAACCGTGGTAGTTGACTGCATGCTTTGTCATTAGAAAATGAGTAAGGAAAGGTCGGAAGGATAGAGGCAAGGAATTCAGGATCGCATCTTTTCCCAACTGCTCATGTAGGGGAAAGCCGAGCTTGCTGAGGAGTTCTATCTTCTCAATCATATACAATACATGATCAGTGATAGGAGATCCATCCCTCATTCAAGCATTAAAAATAGCACAAATAGTCTTGTGCCTTTCAACATCGTCGGTGTGCCGAAAGATTCATTCAACGCTTAAATGATTTCTTTCGGCTGAGCATTCTCGAATCAGCGACCGAATTCATCGTTCATTGCTGCTAGCATGATGCAACGTACGCTAGTTCTATAATTGAGCCACTTCTGATAAGTGTCTTTGTCAGAACTTTGGGTGTTTGTATCAGGTATCTTTGGTGCAGGATTATTCAGAATATATAGAATCCTCTCATGCTCAAGGACGATCTTAAGTTTTCTAAACCAGCTATTGAAATTTGAACCATTCAACTTGTCACTATCCAATAGGGACCTTAATGATAAATTAGTGGCCATTTTCTGCATAAGGAAAAACTAAAGTTTATTAGTATATAAATTGATTCAGTCTAAAGACTTGGACTTTAGTCTAAAGATTCTTCTACTATTTTATTCAAATTGACAGCCTCTACACCCCAATTCGAAGAATTATTCTTAATTCTTTAGTGGGCACTAAGATCGACATAGACACATACAGGCCAAGTGAAGCTTGGCCAACCCATATGCATCTAAGAGTAGGTTCAAAACCAATTGTTTTCCAAAACAATTCTTAGTGTTCAGTTTTGCCCCATGTTCATCTTCAGTAGGCATGGAGTGCCTCCACTGAAAGTTCTGGTTAGGTCCAACCATTAAATGATATAATCAGTGTAACCTATCAATAGACAACCAAGCCCGAGTGAAGCTCGGCCCACCTGACTGTCTATTTAATAGTTACGCTGACTTATCATATAATGAATGATAATTCTGATGGTTGACAAGCACCAGGCATGGAGTGCCTCCAATGATTATCAAGACATTGGACTCATTATCACCCACCTTAATGGGAGGCTATGATCTAGTTATCATATAACTATTTTATTTTAAGGACCTAATAATTTTAGAGAATTTAATAATATGAAGATAAATTGACTAATCAAGTTCTCCCACTGAATCTATGAAATCGGTAGAATGAAACAAGATTAAGTCAGGTTATGTGGCACCTAAATCAGTCAGACTGATTTCTTTACAGGCATGGATCAACCAGAATCAGGTAAATGATCTGAATCATAAATGGTTCATCATATTGACCAGGTGAGTGAGATCGATGGGAGGGATATGCTATTAACTCGTTAAAGACGCATCAATACGAGTAGCTCCCAATTAAAAAACCATTCGATCGTTGATCCTAGAGCAACTTGCCAACTCACCTTGACATCATATGGTTAACTAATTTTGATTTGACCATCTAAGAGATTCATGCTCAACCACGGAGCCTAATCTACTTCCATTTGGTTTAATCAAAGAGAAGGACATGATCACTACAACTATTGTTTGATTTAGAGCATTCTTAACCTAATCTAATTAATTTAGATTTGATCAAATACTCTTTTAGTCCAGCTGATTTAAACCTTAGGGTCTAACCCTTTATGGACTCGATTTAGCTAACTCAAAAGATTAAATATATTTCATGTTTACATGTCATATATTTCAATCAAGCATCACTTGCATTATGTTACTACTCATAATTCCTATATTTAGATCATATATAAAAAGATTATGAATTAATATTTGATATTCAAATAAAACTCTCATAAATATTTGTATGTTGCATAACATAGACTACAAGCCATCATATCTCATATCTATGTTTTTATACTAAACATGCAAATATCATGCTTTTATACAATATCAATATAAAATATTTTTGAGAGTGTGTGTAATCTATATTTTGATGTCAAAGCTCATTTAAATTTTCTTTAGACTAAGCATCGATGATAAAATAATCGCACGACAATATGTCACAGAATACCTTATTTATCAGATTTTCGAGAGTGCTAGCTCGTAGAAAAATGACTGTGCTGATCTTGAATCCTCCCACTTGAATCTTCCTCCAAGATCCACCATGCTTTTGCTAACACCAAAATCACCAGGATTTTCTATTCTAACCTTTTTAGAATTACAATCCATGACATGTCGTGTGTTGTTGTTCTATGTAATATGGTGAGGGATGTGCTCTATTTATAGTCTCATTTCAGCCTGCCCATTGAATTCTGACATTAAGAATTCCATCGTTTGGCAAAAGCAAAGAGACGCCGAACCAAAGAGGCACGGTGCTTGGTTATTCCAACGTTCGGTGAAAACCAAGAAGACGTGGTGTTTTGTTAATTCCGACGTCGGTGAGAACTAAAGAGATATGAATTCTAACACTTCCATTGCCTGGTTGATTCAAAGATGCATATTAATTCCACTTTAATTCTAACATTTAGAATTCCGATGGAAATGGTTTGGAGAGGATTAAATTAATACATTAAATTCTAAATGAGAATTTAATCTCTCAAACATTAGTTATCTCATCATGTGAGATACTTATGCGAGAGGTTTGGGTTCAGGTGATGGTTTAATCTGATCTGAATTTATTGAACTGAACCCACATAGATCATGGTCCTAGCCCAAATCAAATTTGGCTAGTCCTGAATCTATTTAAATCCAAATCAAGTCTAATTTCAAATCAATATTTGAAATTGATTAGTCCTTCTAATAGACTTAAACCAAATTGAATCTTATTCACTTGTACTTAACCCAATTGAGATAATTCAATCAATCAAATTGATTAATTAAATCATATACGATTCTCAATCGTTGATCAGCAAATAGATCATCCTAGGAAACTTCTATGCGTGTGACTCTCTAGGTTCGAACCTAAGCCGATAGCATAGAAACAACTTTCTATACTAATTGATGTGCCCATCTAGCAATGAAACCCGACGTCCGGATAGGTCGAAGAGTTGCCGAGCAAACTCCAAGAACCCTAAGAAACAGTTACCGTATAATTCATCCTCTTGACCACAAATGCTAAGGATGGCTTAAGAGCCCGTCAACTCTAAACAGCGAATCCATAAAGTGATTTCAATTTTAGTGATCATGTGACTTTCACATGAAGTGCCTTGGCCAAGGTCTTGCTAAATTGAAATACAAACATTTCTCCTTTAACGGGATAGGTCAAATTCCATCTTGATCCACAACTGACTACCACAAGTACTTAACTGCACCCGTAACCTTTCGTAGCTGGATTAGAAATCCAGGTGGTCCGGTACCTAAGTACAATGAGTTGCTTGCAAGTCACCGATTGTGATCTTCAGGTCTAAAGGATACTTATACCCATATCTTCTCGGATTAACTCTTGACAGCAGAGCATCCAGAAATGAGTCACGTTCGGTAAAATGTACTCCTACACTTTCACCTGTATGTCATACTAGTGTCTCTACACTCCTTGGTTAAGAGGACAACCAAAAAATATGATATACAACGTCCTATAATTGATAGTACTATGGCCCTGTCATAGTATATCATTTGGTCGCGAACTCTTTCAAGGACCTTCAAAGATAAATCCTTCTTTATCGTGAAGGAAGATCCTGAGGGCTTCATTACTATTAGGAGTTTTAAGAAGATGTTCTTGTAATGAATAAACTGCTAAATAACTTTTATTAATATATCAATTTATATACAATTTACATTAGCACAATCATCAAATGATTGGATTTAGGATACAATTCCCAACAAGAGGGATGCTCAAGCCTCATCCAGAAAGCACAGAACAGGTAGGAAGACAATTCCGAGCAATCTTCCATACAAAAAGGCAGACCCTAGGATGAATGGAGAGGTGCCAGATCCAAGCCACATCCAACGGCTGCTGAGACTGAGGTCTATAAACCTTGAGGAGGTCCCTAATGGGAGCACGGGCCAAACAAAATTGACGCCAGACCCTAATGTTAGGGGTATGACTCGGGACAAGAGGAATAGAAAATATTACTGTCCTTTCAATAAGCTATTTGACTCCAAATGCAAGGTATCTTTGTTCTTGATTAGTTAATTTTTGCACCTTATTCTTGGCCTTTTACAAGTATAATGATCCTGCCAGTTAAGTTTTTTCTATGTTGTGGTAACCATATGTGTGACCCAAGGAAAAAATGCCATCTTATGGACTTTCGAATGTCTTCTCCTTGGAAAATAAATAGGTGGTAATTCCTTTGCATCAACTAAGAGCAGCTAAACCTTTGGTGAGCCAAGTGAATTCTGCAGAAAAGTACATATTGAAAATTAAATCTAAATCTTTGGTAAAAATCATCACCATGAAGCCCAAGAATCATTCATATTCAATCATCAAGAATTCATAAACGATAAACAAAAGCATACCTAAATCCATATTGCTTGATCGCTCTCCAGAGCCGTGCGATTGGCCTTCTAGATCAACACGTACTCCTAGAGAGCCTTTAGAATTTTCTCTAGGATTTTCTTTCTGATGATGGGATTTAGAGAAGAATGTCGTACATGCGATCCAGGGACCATAACCGCTATATATAGATAATTTCATCATTATCATTTGGTATTTCTATTTTAGCCCATCATAAAAATAGAAATAACCCCTTAGGTCTCTACATATTAAAGGCCCACACCTTATCAGATACATTAAAGTCTAAATTACTAAAACCTTAGTAAATCACTTTTAATTAGGCTTAACCATATTTGATAGTCCGCAACACATAATTATTTCACATATAAGCCTAATGTTGGATTAATAATCCAGCATTCTTCCACTAGGCTATATGTGTAACCTTATAATTATGTTTTGCAAAAATAACCGAATGAGCTCAATTTTACTGCCATTATCGAAATGCATTTATAACCAATCCGATCTATCAACCATACTAACATAGGATCAAAGCGGCCTATATTACATCTATTACAACTCGACCCATCAATGGTCACGTATGTTAATACAACTGAATGACATGGATCATGATGTGGATGTATAGCATAAAAATTACATGTAATATGATGTTAACATGCCTATTTTCAACTGGTCCTTCTTAAACTTGAGTGAGATCAAAGCTTTAATTTAATTGTACAGAGTGTACTGAACTGAATAAATACTTTATTTCTGATAAAAAAATATCCAAACACATAAGTGTGTACAAACCAAAGATAAAGCATAAAATAGAAGTAATACAAACTCCCACTTAATCTAAGCATTGTCATGCTCTATAATGCCCATGTGAGCAGTATGCTTATGAAAGACCTTGGGCGGCACACCCTTTGTAAGGGAATCTGCAACCATGGAGTTTATACTTATATGCTCTATAAAAAGCTGACCACTTTGTACTCTTTCCTTTACAACTAGGAACTTGATGCCAATATCCTTTGACTTGGTTAAGCTCCTATTGTTGTTGGAATACAATACGGTTGACTTTTTGTTACAAAATAACTTTAGTGGTCTTTCAATTCCTTTCAATGTGTGCAGCCCAGTGATAAAGTTTTTCAATCATATTTCATGATTGGATGCTTTATAATATACTATAAATTTTATTGCCATGGTAGAAGAAGCTATAAATGTTTGTTTTGTACTTCTCTAAGAAATAGCCCTATCACCTAACAGATATATATAGCCCGAAGTGGATCTTTTACTATCTTGGCATTCCGCAAAGTCGGAGTCAGAATACTCAATGATCTCAAAATGATTTGATATGCTATATGTGAGCATGTAATCTTTTATTCTTTTCAGATATCTCATAACTTTTTAGCTGCTTTTTAGTGATCCATATCTGGATTGCTTAAATATCTGCCTAACACTCTAACAATGTACTCAATATCTGAATGTGTACAAACTTGAGCATACATTAGACTCCCTACAACCAAATCATAAGGAATCTTTTGCATCTCTTCAGCTTCAAGGTTTCCTTTTGGGCACTGATTAATACTGAATTATCTCCTTTAGCGATCAGAGTGTCATCTGGTTTGCAATTTTACACGCTAAATTTCTTAAGTACTTTATCGATATAGCTTCTTTGTGATAACCCAAGGATACCTCTAGAACGATCTTAATATATCTAAATTTTTAATACAAAGGAGGCGTCACTAAGATCTTTCATTTAAAAATTACTTGATAGAAATCTCTTAGTTTCGTGCAACATGCCTATATCATTCCTGGTAAGCAAAATGTCATCCACATACAAAACTAGAAAAATATACTTACTCCCACTAAACTTGTGATACACACAATCATCAACTGCATTCACCTCAAAATTGAATGAGAGAATCACTTAATGAAATTTGTGGTACCATTGACGAGAAGCTTGCTTTAACTCATAAATAGATTTTGTCAATTTGCAAATCATTTTCTTTGGATCTCCTGACACAAAGTTTTCTGGTTGCATCATATAAATTGTTTCATCAATGTTTCTATTGAGAAACGCCATCTTGATATCCATTTGATGGAGTTCCATATCATACTGTGCAACAAGAGCCATGATTGTCCTAAAAAAGTCCTTCGATGAAACTGGAGAGAAGGTCTCTTTAAAGTCAATCCCTTGCTTTTGAGTATAACCTTTAGCTACAAGACAAGCTTTATACCTCTCCATATTATCCTTTGAATCTCATTTGGTCTTAAAAATCCAATTGCAACAAATGGGTTTCACACTTTTTGGTAATGGGATAAGTTCCCAAACCTTATTATCTTGCATAGACTTATACTCTTCTTTCATTGCTTCAATCCATTTTTCTGAATTGAAACTTTGTATGGCTTGAAGGAAGTTGATAGGATCATCTTCTATTATGCCATTATTTTCCTCATATTTCTGAAGAAACACATATAGTCATCTGAAATAGCATTCCTTCTTTCTCTAGTGGATCACCACAAAGACACTTGCTCTTGATGCACTTGTTCTTGAGGTTCTTGAGTTTGTACCTTTGAGGGTTGAACAACAAATTTTTGTTGTTCTGGAATTGCAACTTGATCAATGACAGGAATAGAAACCTGATCATTGTCAAAAGCAATTATAGGAATAGAAACTAACTCCTCTTCAACAAGAGTAGTAGGATTTTAACTCCTTAAAGATAAAGTCTCTAACCTTATTTCTCCTCCCAAACTCAATATCCTCAAGGAACGTTGCAGTTTTAATCTCAAAAATTATCCTTGATTTGGGATCATAAAACTTGAAGCTCCTAGATCGCTCAGAATACCCAACAAAGTAGCTACTCACTGTCATGAAGTTCAATTTCTTTTATGTGGCCTATAAGGCCTTGCCTCAGCTGGACATCCCCAAACATGAAAATGCTTTAGACTAGGCTTTCGTCCTATCCAAAGCTTATAAGGTGTTTTGATAGCTGCTTTAGTTGGTACTCTTTTTATAATGTAGGCTTCTGTCTTTAGTGTTTCTTCCCAGAGTGACTCTCGTAAGGTTGAATGACTAATCATACTCCTTACCATATCTTTAAGAGTATGATTATGTCTTTCAGCTACACCATTCATGCTAGGTTACCCTAGCATGGTGTATTGTGGGACAATTCCGTATTCTTCTAGGTATTTAGCAAAAGGTCCATGATGTTGTTCACATGAACCATCATATTTGCCGTAGTATTCACCATCACGGTCAGATCTGACTCCTTTAATCCTTTTGTTGAGTTGAAGCTCAACTTCAATTTTAAATGATTTGAACATGTCCAAAACCTGGTATTTTTCATAAATAAGAAATAAGTATGCATATCTAGAATAATCATTTATGAATGATACAAAATATTGTTGACCATTCCAAGAAGGTATAGAAAATGGTCCATAAACGTCAGTATGACTTTAAGACTTCCGTATTTCTATATGCACCCAATTTCTTTGTTTTGGTCTATTTGCCCTTAATGCAATCAACACAGACATTGAAGTCTGTAAAATCAATAGAATCTAAAATTTTATCTGACACAAGTTGTTCAACTCTATTTCTAGAGATGTGACCTAAGCGCTTGTACCATAATGTTCCTGAATTTTCATTTCAAATTTTATGCTTAGTACCTTGTGATTCCATATTCAGGGTTTCATTATAAGAAGCAACAGTATCAAGCAAATATAGATTGTCATACACCATAAGAGAATTAGTTCCAATAATATTTGAATTTAATGAAAGACTAAACTGACTATTTCTAAATGAATAACAATATCCTAATTTATCCAAAACTGAAAGAGAAACCAAATTCCATCTAAATGATGGTACTATAAAAGTGTCTTTCAAATCCCAATAGTAATCAGAACTTAATAACAATCTAAAATGTCCAATTGCCTCCACATCTACTGACTTGCCATCTTTTGCATAAATGCATCTTTCAGCATCAAGTGGCCTTCGATAGCTCAGGCAACCCTCCATTGAAACACTGATGTTAGTAATAGTACCAGAATCTAACCACCAAGTGTTTAAAGCTATATTCACTTTAGAACATACCAAATTAAGAAATATATCTTTCTTTTCATGCCAACATTCCTTCTTAATATGTCCAGGCTTATTGCAAAAGAAACAACTGTCATTATTCTGATTTTGTTTCTTCTTTGCTAGACCCTTATTCTTTCTTTTCTTTCTTTTATCCTTGTCCTTGAAGTTAGTGTCATTAAGGACCGGCCCCGTATGAGATTAACAGAAATAGTAGCAGCATTAGTCGTAAAGAAAATAAAATCAATACATAAATAACATACTCATATAAATAATTAATACCAAATATCAATAAATTTAAATAATAATAAATCTCATATCAAAATACCCAATGCAACATTAATATCAAGTCTTTGACAATAATATTAACTACTAGTGGTATTCTTGTTGTAATGATCAAACATTAACAATAATGCATGTCAAATAATAAATCTATCTTTGGATCAACTTATTACTCACATGTAAATCCTTATAATTACCATCATAAGTATGTGTAGTTTGGCCAAGCATTAACCTTCCTTTGGACCGATTAATACCTGTATGAAATATACACATACACAACATCCAGCATCCTTTTGGTATTTTTTTTAATTAGTTCAATTTAGAATGATGGATAAATTTATTAGGCATAAAAATACTATTAATTTGAATTTGATTGAACTTTAAAAAAAATAATGATATGTTATTTTGTGGTTCCTGTTAGCAATATAGGATCTTCAATAAATAATTTGTTACATATAAAAATAACATACTTACCTGATGCGGAATTCATCATAATAGTATTTACCTGATGCGGATGCGGAGTTCATCATGATAATATGTAGACTTGAGACTTAAATCTGGTTAAATTTTGATAACCTCTTCAGGTTTGAGAGCCTCTTCTACAAAATAACTAGTTTCTCTCCCTTAACCTCATTCCTTTCATAGCAGATAAGGATGGATTGCAGAGAGAGGACTAATTATTTATATATATAACATTCAATTGGTATTTCCATCAAACACCAATTAATGACTTTAATTTTTTTAATACCATGGCTTAATGTTAATGGCTTAAACTTTTGGACCATTAACGTCCGATTCGGTAGCCCTTCAACTTCTGAATACTCAGAAGAAACAATGGGTGGCCTTTCACCTTTCGCATATTAGGCTAGATCTAACCATTAACCTTTCGCATACTAAGCTAGATCGAGAAAAGAACGACTCTTCGCCTTTGTAACAATCTTGCATTAAAGGGCTAATCTAACATTCTCCCACTTGGGCCGAAAGTTGATGATATTAATATTTAATAGTGTAAACATTAGGCGCGCAAAATTAAATTTCATAATGTCATTCTTTCATCATGATTGACTTTAACATAATAAATCACATAATAAGAGTTATGGCGGTCATACACATCCAATTTGCATACTCCCTTCCATATACTACTGTATTAGTAACTTATCATGTTAGGTCATGTAATTTATATATAATAACTTAATGTCCACTTAATTGTCTGAAAGACACAGTAAATTTCTTGTTCAAAATAGTAAGTGTATACAAGCATAAGAAACAAGAAATAATAAATAAAACCAGAAACATATCATATTAATAAGCTCAAGAGTGGCACAACATCATCATAATCAATCTTTAATACATAACATCATCATAATCAATCTTCAATATAACCAAGACCCATTCTATGTACATGTTCTTTAAATATTTTTTGTTCTAAACTTTTAGTCAAAGGATATGCTATCATAAGATCCGTTCTAATATGTTCAATGCACACTCTTTGTTTCTGGACCTCCTGCTTAACAGTAAAGTACTTTAATTCCATATGTTTAGCACCTATGGAATATTTGTCATTCTTGGAGAAGAAAACTGCTACGGAATTATCACAATAAATTTGCAGCGGCTTGGTAATGGTGTCGACAACCCCAAGTCTTGAAATAAAGTTCCATAGCCATAATGCTTGAATTGTAGCTTCATAACATGCTACAAACTCTGCTTCCATAGTGGATGAGGCAATGATTAATTATTTGGCACTTTTCCATGAAATTGCTCCTTCTCCCAACAGGAACGCATAGCCAAAAGTTGACTTTCTACTGTCAACACAACCAGTAAAATTTGAATCTGAATATCCAATCACTTCCAACTGATCAGATCTTCTAAATATGAGCATATAATCCTTAGTTCCTTGAAGATATCTCATCACTTTCTTTGCAGCTTTCCAATGATCAATACCAGGGTTACTCTGATAGCGGCCCAACATTCCAACCGCGAAGCTGATATCTGGTCTTATGCAGGTTTGCAAATACAACAAGCTACCCACAACAGAAGCATATAGAATAGATTCCATTTGCTTACGTTCCACATCATTCTTTGGACATTGCATAAGACTAAATTTATCCCCTTTATGTATTGAGACAATACCTGTTGAACAGTTGTTCATATTAAATTTCTCAAAAATTTTCTCGATATAAGTTTTCTGAGACAACCCTAACAATTCATGTGATCTCTTTCTGAATATGGAAATTCCTATCGCATAAGATGCCTCTCTCATATCTTTCATCTCAAAATTCTTAGAGAGAAAATTTTGTTGACCCAATTATTGATTTTGATGATTAACAAAAGGTGTAAGGAAATGAGTTTTGAATCAAAATTAAAAAGAAAATATGTAAGTTTAGAACTTAGAGTCGACACCCAAACAGTCAGGAGCCGACCCCATGGCGTATCAAAATCTTTCTACATTTTCGGTATGGTCCGGAGTCGACACCTAGAGTTTCGGAGCCAACTCCAACCTGAGATACAGAGAAGTAGTTTCTGCATCAGTTTCCGAAGGCGACACCTGGAGTTCGGGAGCCGACACCTAAAAGTTACGGAGCCGACACCTAAGTTTCTAGAGCCGACTCTAACCTGAGAACAGAGAGCATGTTTTTGGACAAAGTTAGAGTCGACACCTTTGAATTCCGAAGCTGACTCCCTATAGCACCGAGCCGACACTTAACTTTTTGGAGCCGACTCCTCAACGAATTTCTTATTACTATTTTTGGACACCCCGATTTGGAGCCGATACCTAAAAGTTGGAGCCGACTCCAACCTATCAGGAACGGATTTTTCAAATCAGAACGGACTCAAACGGTAATATTTTTCCACCTAATCTCTAACGGCTATTTTTCTTTATGTGTAGAAGCAATCCAACTACTCTGCAATGGCTATTTTTTTTGCCTAATCTTGGATTAAGGGATCTATAAAAAGGGGGAACCGTCCGTTTGAAGAGAAGAGAGAAGAGACTGAAAAATCGAAGAATCTTGTGAAAGAAAGAGAGAGAAATCAAAGAAGAAAAAAAAAACTTAGAGCTCACTTCAACCAATCCTAGAGAGAAAAAAGAGAAATCTAAAGCATTCAAGTTCAAAATCGAAGGATTTTCCAAGTGAAGAAAAAGAAAGCAAAAGCCATGTTTTTCCCCAACTTCTCAACTGCAATTTTTGTGAAGAATGTGAGCTGAGGCATGATTCAACCTTTCAAAGGAGAAGAGGAAAAGAAGAAAAGCTCAAATCAAATTTGCTTCAAACAGCTTTTCTTACCCTTGTTTATTTAATTGCGTATTTGCTCACTTAAGGAGCTGTATTGTATTGTAAACTTTATTTTCAAATTGTTGTTTACTAATTCAATCAGAGGATTGAATTAGTGGAGGTAGTCTACCTCGGGACAAGCTAAGGTTAGCTTGTGGTTGGGTTTTGTGCTGGTGAGCCTGGAAAAATTGGCTGGATTCATTGTGATCCCTAAAAAATAACAAGTTTGAGTTGTGAGCTTGTAAAACAACTCGACTGTAATCAAGTGGATTATAGTGTGGACCCAAGTGATGCTTGGGAGTGGACGTAGGTGTTGGATACACCGAACCACTATAAAATCTTTGTGTTTGTCGTGCTTTTTTTTTCTCTCTCTCTATCTCATTTATTTGTGCTTAGCATTTATCTATTCATTGCACTCAATCACTTTCAAATCAGGCACATAGCTTTAAAGTGTTAAAATTTTTAAAGAACCCAATTCACCCCCCCCTCTTGGGTTGCCATCTGGGCCAATAATTGGTATTAGAGCTTGTACTCATTTCTTGTTTGATCCAACGATCAAGAGTTAAAGATCCAAATGGTAGCTCAAGCTGGATCTTCATTTGCTGAAGGTCAATCCACAAATAGACCTCCTTTATTTAATGGTTCAAATTATTCTTATTGGAAAGCTAGAATAAGAATTTTTATTCAAGCTTTAGATTATGAACTATGGAGTGTAATAACTAATGGACCTAGCACACCCACACATTAGTAGATGGTTCAATAATTCCTAAACCCGAAAGGGATTGGAATGAGAATGATAAGAAAATGGCTCAGCTCAATGCAAAAGCCATGAATGTTTTATATTGTGCTTTAGATGCTAATGAATTTAATAGAATTTCTACATGTATTTCCACAAAAGAAATTTGGGATAGATTAGAAGTTACCCATGAGGGTACTAATCAAGTAAAAGAATCAAAAATTAATATTCTAGTGCACAAATATGAATTGTTTAGCATGGAACAAAATGAAACTATCACATGCATGTACACTAGATTTACTGATATTGTAAATGGTCTAAAGAGTCTTGGCAAGACCTATACTAACCCCGAGTTGGTTCGTAAAATTCTTAGGTCTCTTCCAAGGTCATGGGAAGCAAAGGTGACTGCAATCCAAGAAGCCAAGGACGTCAATGCCTTACCCTTGAAAGAGCTACTTGGATCATTGATGACCCATGAGCTGACAATGAAGCAGCATCAAGAGGAAGAAGTCAAAAAGAAGAGAACGATTGCCCTTAAAGCTGCAGAAAAGGAAACAAGCAGCAGTGAAGAAGAAGAGGAAGATGATGAGACAGCCCTTCTTGCAAAGAAGTTCAAAAGTTTATGCAAAGAAGGAAACCTTTCCACAAGAAAAAGTTTGGAACAAAAATGGAAAGTGAAAAAAAAAAAGAAGGACAAGGACAAAGAAAGACCCCTCATATGTTATGAATGTAAGAAACCGGGGCACTTTAGATATGACTGTCCTCAATTGAAGAAAGCCTACAAGAAGAAGAAGAAGGCTTATGTTGCAACATGGAGTGATAGTGAAGAATCCTCTTCCGAGGAGGAACAAAAGGATGTTGCAAACATTTGCTTTATGGCAAATGACGATGAGGTAAGTACCGAAACTCATGACTTTTCCTTTGATGAATTATTTGATACATTTAACGAATTAGTTAGTGATTTTAAAGTTTTGAAAAAGAAAAACAAATCTTTGAAAAATGACAATTTAAATCTTATCAAAGAAAAAGATAAACTAACTCATGAATTTGTAGAACTGAAATATGAAAATAAGAATTGTTAAAAGAAAAAGAATCAATTTCTAATGAAAATGTTTGCTTAAAGAAAGAAGTTGATAAATATAAAAATAGTTGATAAATTTACATATAGTTCTGAAAAACTTAATTTGCTATTGAGTAATCAAAGAGCTATATTTGATAAAGCTGGATTAGGTTATAGGTCTAACAAGAAACAAAAGTTTATTAAAAATTTCTTTATAAAGAAACAAGATAAAAATGATGTTTCATGTTATTGCTGTAACAAGAAAGGACATAAAGCCTATGAATGCAAGTTTAGAAAAATTAATAAGAATTTAAGTGTTAAAGGAAAGAAAATATGGGTTCTGAAAGAGACAAGCTTTATTGCTACTAACCATGAAGGACCCAAGAAAGCTTGGGTACCTAAATATAAGATTTGATCACTTTGCAGGAGTGTTTTGCGGCCAAAAGATCAAAACGTAAGTGGTATCTTGATAGCGGCTACTCAAGGCACATGACAGGTGACAAGGATCAATTCATCACCCTTGAAGATAAAAGAGGAGGAGTTGTTATATTTGGAGACAATGGTAAAGGCCAAATTATGGGATTTGGTAAAATTCAAATAACTTTCTTTACCTTTATAGAAAATGTTTTATATGTAGATGGCTTAAAACATAATTTAATTATTATTAGTCAATTGTGTGATAAAGGTTTCAAAGTTTCATTTGAAGCTTCTATCTGCACTGTTTCTAATCCCATAGACAATATAGCATTGTATTTGTTGGTAATAGAAATGGCAATGTATACTTAATTGATTTAGACAATATGTCTACTAGTAATCATTGCCTAGTTGCCAATAATGTTGTTGCCCAGATGTAGCAACCCAAGAGGGAGGGTGAATTGGGTTTCTTAAAAATTAATTACTAGTGCAGATATGTGCTTAATCACTAGTTAAAAATTAGTTTGCAGCGGTGTAGTGGAGTGCACGAAACAAAATCACACAGAATAAGCAATCACAAACACAAGAGGGTTTATAGTGGTTCGGTGCCAAACTCGGCTCCTACGTCCACTCCCCAAAAACCCTTTGGAAATTTTACTAATCGTATCACAACGATTACAACCCCTAGCCTTCCCGGCTAGTCCTCTTGTTTCACGGCACAAGGCAGCCAAACCCCTAGCCTTTCCAGCTAGTCCTCTTGTTTCACGGCACAAGGCAGCCAAACCCCTAGCCTTCCCGGCTAGTCCTCTTGTTTACAGCACAAGGCAGCCAAACCCCTAGCCTTCCCGGCTAGTCTTCTTGTTTCACGGCACAAGGAAGCCAAACCCCTAGCCTTCCCGGCTAGTCCTCTTGTTTCACGGCACAAGGAAGACAAACCCCTAGCCTTCCCAGCTAGTCCTCTTGTTTCACGGCACAAGGAAGCCAAACCACAATCTAGGGTTATCTCTAACCCTATTACAAGAAATATCAGAGAATATAACAAATAGCTCCTAACTTGAGCAAATATTCAAAAATACTTTACAAATTTCGAAGCAAGTCATCAGCAATGGATGTGGATCTCCGATGTAGCTGAAACTTTGAATGCTTCACTGGATCTGGACAACTTGAGCAAGGATTGAGATTTGCAACTTCAAAGCACAGCAACTTGCTCTTCAACACTCTGGAAAATATGCAATGAACACTCTCTTTTTTATTTCTTTCTTTCTCTTTTTCTCTTTCAGATTTTCACAGATTTTGCCAACAAGAAATCGTCAAGAAAATCGTCTTGTGTCATCATCGTGTTCCTCTAATCACATCTATTTAAATCAAAACAAAAATAATATCCGTTAGACACATTGGTAAATAGAGAAAATTAGAAACGGGAAGAAATATAACCGTTTGAATTTATTTCCGCATTTAATCCTTTGGCAAAGAAAGATTTCTGTCAAACACCAAAAGAAAAAAGTCAGTAACCATGAAACGGAAATGTAATTAAGAGAGAGAGCGAGCATTTAATTCATGAGAGAGGAGGTTGGTTGGAATAAATTTTCAGCACCCTCAAAGAAGACATGCGGCAAGGAGGAAGAAGGGGAAGAGCTAATGCTAAAGCTAGCTTTGCTTAACCCTCCAAGCTAGCTAGCTAGCTAGCTAGGACTCTACGGCAAGAAATCAGCCATAAAGGTGAAATAAAGTAGCTAGCTAGCAAGCTATCTCAATCCAAAATTCACACGGCTAGGTAGAGAAGCCAAGAGAAAATAGTTAGCTTTAGAACCAAGCTTTCATGCATTAATGGAAAAGTAGTTAGCTTTAGAGGTAGCTAAGGCTCAAACTAGTTAGCTCATCAACTAACTGGCCACAAGAAACAAAAGTAACGTTTCATGAACAGAAGGCCTTTGAAATTCAGCTAGCTCTTTAGTTAGCTATTTAAAAAGTGCATGAGGTCATATAAAAAAGTAGTTAGCTCAAGAGCTAACTCAATGAAAATTTCATGCGGCTAGGAATGAAAAGATTTATAAAGTAGTTAGCTTCCTAGGTAGCTACATAAAAAGTTAACGCTATCATACAAGAAAGTAGTTAGCTTGTTAGCTAACTGAATTTAAATTCATGCGCCCAGGGAATGAAAAGCTTTGTCAAAATAGTTAGCTTGTTAGCTAACTCAGTCAAATATTCATGCAAAACGTCCAAGGAGAAGCTAGCTCACCAGCTAGCTTGAAATAAATTCCATTCGGCCAAGAGAACCTGCAGGGAAAAGTATTTAGCTTTTTGGGATATCTAGTTAACTCAAGAAGCTAACCAGCTAACTGCCTAGCTAGCTGATTCCAAGAACCATTCGGTCAACACAGAAATTCAGTTAGCTAACTCAAAGATCCACACGATTTTAAGAATTACAGAAATGCCATTTACAGCTTCCAATGGGATTTACAGAAATACCATTGACTGCATTCAGTGGGATTTACAGGATTGCCATGCAATACTTTGAGAAACAATTTTTACATGATAAATCATCAAATATGATTTAGTATTTTGAGAAATGAAAGATCAAATATTGAAGAACCATGATAAAACATTTGGGCTTGAGGAAAACATTTGGAATACAAATTCATTGGCTCATTTGAAAAATATTTTTCATGTTATAAGAAACAATGCAAGAGTTCATGCAAAGGTAGTTTTAGTCATTTATAAAATAAATATTTTGTGATACTTTTGAAGCAAAAGTCCATTTGAAAAATTCATTTGTTCTTTTCAAAAACATTTGGACTTACAAAAATACAATCACATTATCTTCATTTTACCTTTGTAATACCTTTCTTTCGGTATGTAGAGTAATCCAATTTGGAGTAACATTATCTTGATGATTCACCTGAAATTGTTTAACTTAACCATAAAATCATTAGTGTCATGCTTAATTATTTTGTGATCATCAAAATCAATATAGGTCAACAATCTCCCCTTTTTGATGATGACAAACCATTAAGCATACAAAAGAAAATATATAAAATTTTCTTCCTTTTAATGTTTATACTTTTCTCTTTACATGCTATTCTCTCCCATGTATGTTCCATGAATATAATGTATGCTAATCTCTCCCATAAATGTAAATGAAGTGTATGCTATTCTCTCCCCCTTTTGTCATTAATCAAAAAGAGATGAAAGAATGTGCACAATTAAGCATTCATCAAGGAAAAGACATTAAGCATTCATAATGCATTAAAAAGCATAAGTACATAATACAAACTATTAAGTTTATGGCTTGATCATACAAGATATAATTTGAACCATACACCAAAGATACATCAAAGTTCATTTATTTTTTCATAACTCAATTGATACCAATTAAAAAAAAAAACTTTGAACGTAGGATCAAAATATCCTTATATATATATATATATTGGAGCAAGGTGGCAGTTTCATAGTTTGATTGCTTTCAAATCATTGCCACATAAGAGTTGATACCACATTCATACATCAAAGCACTTATAACAGTAAGATATTGATATTTAATACATCATAGTGCTTAATGCATCAAAGTATCCAAATATTCAAGTAAGTTTCTTCTCCCCTTACTAATTTAAAAATGTGTTGACATACAATATTAACAGATACCACATCAAATATTTGAGTTCAAATATGCTTACATTCTCTCCCCCTTAATATTTTAAGTTTGGTCTATATGTAATAAAAGTTTTACGTAAGAAATGATACCACTATCATATGATCAAAATATTTTATAAATGTATCATGCTAATCTCAGTGTATATATGAAAAATACATAGGCATTCTATAACAATCACCACAATTCAATTTCACATTTCATATGATAAAATAAGATTTCTTACATAGGTGATTGTAAACAAGATATTATAATAAAATATGCATCACCTTTATCAAATCCTTTTCATTTCATGCATAGGCAATTTATTATAAGATATGATCAAGAAATGATACCACTAATAAAGTAGGCATTTAATAATTCAAGTCTTACAAAAATCATATCAAGCAAGGAGTAAATAGATCAAGCTAATACTACTAGTTACCGATCATGGGCCTGCAACCCATATCACTCGACAAATGTACTGATACTTTAGATTTCTCACGCCAAACTTCTTCAAAATTTTTTTGATGTACAAGGATTGGCTTATGAAGATCCTCTTCTTTGATTGCTTGATTTGAAGTCCGATAATTGATTTTACCCATTATGCTTATCTCGAACTCCCCCTGCATGAACTCCCCCTTCATGTCTCTTAGAAGTTATCATGGCACAGAATTTGAAAATTACTTATTTGAAAATTTCTGCATTGAAAATGGCATTCATCATAATTTTCAGCACCTAGGACACCACAACAAAATGGAGTTGTAGAAAGAAAGAATAGGACTTTAGAAGACATGGCCCGTACCATGCTATGTGAAAGCAACTTCCAAAATATTTTGGGCGGAAGCTATAAACACAGCATGTTATCTTAAATAGAGCCCTAATTAGACCAATCCTTAAGAAAACTCCCTATGAATTATGGAATGAATAGGAAACCAAATATAGTTATTTTCATGCATTTGGTTGTAAATGTTTCATTCATAATAATGGTAAAATAATCTTGGAAAATTTGATGCAAAATCTGATGAAGGATATTCTTAGGATATTCAACAACTAGTAAGCATATAGAGTATTTAACAAGAAAACTTAGTTGTAGAAGAATCCATTCATGTAGTTTTTGATGAATCTTTAGCATCAAGTTCTGAAAAGATTGATGATGAGGAAGATACAATTTTGAAAAGATATTGAAAAATTAAATGTATCTTCAGATCATGAACAAGAAGCTAAAGATGATGATTCACCTAAGGATTGATGTTATTGATACTATAATGATAAAGATCTTCCTAGAGATTGGAGATATGCTTATGGTCATCCTAAGGAATTGATTATAGGTGATCCATCTCAAGGTGTAAGGACTAGATCATCATGAGAAATATCAATAATCATCTTGCATTTGTATCTCAAATTGAACCTAAAACTATAGAAGAAGCTGAAAAAGATAGTAATTGGATGTTAGCATGCAAGAAGAATTAAATCAATTTACTAGGAATAATGTTGGACCTTAGTTGATAGACCTAAAAATCATTCAGTAATAGGATCAAATGGGTATTTAGAAATAAATTAGATGAAAATGGCATAGTAATTAGAAATAAAGCTAGATTAGTTGCAAAATATAATCAAGAAGAAGGTATTGATTTTGATGAAACTTTGCACCTGTAGCTAGATTAGAAGCCATTAGGCTATTACTTGCATTTGCATGTCATATGAATATTAACTTATTTCAAATGGATGTTAAAAGTGCATTTTTAAATGGATTTTATAAATGAAGAAGTTTATGTAGAACAACCACCAGGTTTTGAAGATCATGAATTTCCAAATCACGTTTTTAAATTACACAAAGCACTATGGTTTAAAACAAGCACCTAGAGCTTGGTATGATAGGTTAAGTAAATTTTAATTGAAAATGATTTTTCTAGAGGAATATTGATAAAACCTATTTTTGAAAAGAAAAAGATAAAGATTTATTGTAGTACAAATATATGTAGATGACATTATTTTGGTGCTACTAACATCTCTTTGTCAAGAATTTGCTAAGTTAATGCAGGGAGAATTCGAGATGAGCATGATGGGAGAACTCAACTTCTTCCTTGGACTCAAATCAAACAAAGCAAAGAGGGATTTTCATCAACCAAACAAAGTACACAAGGAAATTCTCAAGAAATTTGGTATGGAATCAATGAAACCCCTTGGAACACCAATGAGTCCTTCATGCAAGCTGGACAAAGATGAAGAAGGTAAAAAGTTGATCAAAAGCATTATAGAGGTATGATCGGATCCTTCTTTATTAACAGCAAGTAGACCAGATATCATGTTTTCTGTATGTTTATGTGCTAGATTTCAATCTGAACCTAAAGAATCACATTTAATTGCTGTAAAAAGAATACTTAAGATATTTAAGTGGAACTAAAAATGTAGGATTATGGTATTCTAGAGACTCAACATTAAATTTATTGCTTATTCTGATTCTGATTATGCTGGTTGTAAATTAGATAGAAAGAGTACAAGTGGTGCATGCCAATTTTTAGGAAGTAACTTAATCTCTTGGTTTAGCAAAAAGCAAAATTCGGTTGCATTATCTACTGCTGAAGCTGAATATGTTGCAGCTGGAAGTTGCTGTGCTCAAATCCTTTGGATTAAGCGACAACTTGAAGATTATGGTATCACACTTGATAAAACTCCTATTAAATGTGATAATACAAGTGCAATAAACTTAACTAAAAATCCAATTCAACATTCAAGAACAAAACATATTGAAATTAGATATCACTTTATAGAGAACATGTAGCTAATATGAAATTTGTCTTGATTATGTTGTACTGAAGAACAATTAGCTGACATATTTACAAAACCCTTGAGTGAAGAAAGATTTTGTTATCTTAGAGGAGAGTTAGGATTTGTGACCCTTTGAATGATTTTAAAACTCCTAAGGAATGATTATCTAGAATTCAATCAATTTCTTGAAATTCTCTCATGATTTTAAGGACAATTTATCTAGACATTTGAACAATTTGATTCTCTACATTTCAAAGATTTTATCCAAAATTTATTGATTTTTTTGACAAGTTTCGGATGTTTGAAACTCTCTTTTTTTTTTTTCTGAAACTGACAGTGGAGTCGACACCTCAATTTATGGAGTTAACACCTTGTCTATGTCGCTCACAGTCTGAAACCTTAGAGCCGACACCCGCCTTAGCGGAGCCGACTCCAGTTCGAGCATTGACTGTGTTAGCGACCTGGAGCCGACACCTCGCTTTGCGGAGTCGACTCCAAGTGGTCCTAGGTTGACTTATCTAGGGCAGAGCCGACTCCTCGTTCATTTTAATCGACTCCTAACCCTTCCAAACTCTCTCCAACTCTTCCAAAACCCAAAATCCCTCAAATTAACCACTCCTTAGCTCTTAATGGCACCCAAACGTAGGGGATCTGTGTTTGGTAGAGCGGTGACGAGAAAAACGGACAGTGAGGCGTCTGGCAAGGCAGCCTTCACCAAGTTCTTCGTTCTCTTCTCGTCATCCACACCCAGCGCTGCTCCAAGCCCCTCCTCACCTCAAATCGATACTCTAGCAGGCCAAGTAATCACAATGGGTAGGAAAGTAGACTTTCATTTCTTTGAGGAAGAAGGTTTCACCATTGGACGACAGTTGATAGAACTAGGTTGGGATAAGGTATGCTCCCTTGATTTACCTACTTATCCAGCCTTAGTCAAGGAGTTTTATTTCAATCTGTCTAGAGGAGATGAAGGAATAGTTAGTTCAGTAAGAGGAAAAGGATTCATATAACCTCAGATCTTAGGAAACCTTTTAGGGATTCCTATTACTGGGCTTGCTGGAAGCCACAGTGAAAGGTTAAATGCTTTTCAAGGATGCTAGGAAGAGAAGTTACTGAATTTGAAGAAATTAGGGAAAACCAATTGCCTCTTGAGTTGAGATTACTTCATAATATATGTGGAAGGATTTTATTTCCCAAGACCGGCAGGTTTGAGTATGTCTCAGAGCGAGACATTGTAATTATGGACAGTGTTTTGACTGGTCAGCGAATCAATTTGGCTGGTATGATGGTCTGGTATATGGCTGAAGCCGGGAATAAGAAAGATCTACTTACCCTATGGTATGATATTGACTTTAGCATTTCAGAATCAGGGTTGTTATTTCCGAAAATGAACCCAAAAAGAATTTAAGGCACACATATTACTATAGTTTAGCAACTATGCATGGAATGGGATTTGTGAAGAATGATGGAATTTAGGAAAGGAAAAGTCTCTTGGATGAAAGAGCTACTGATGTTGGAACTACAGCACCTGGACCCTCTGTGAGACATATTTCGCTAGGACCTAGTAGCCCTGCACCCTCAGCAGCTCCTGCACCTGCTTCAAGTTCATTTATTCAAGCTTCTACCAGTTTTTCTGATACTCAAATGGAACAATTGAAATCCTTACTTTTGAATCATAAAGAAGAGATGAAGACTGAGTTAGATAGTAAATTTATGAACTTGAGAGAGACTCTCTATTCCTTGGATGAAAGGGTGAGAAAAATTGAGTCAATCCTTGGATCCTCCTTAGAAGCATTAAAGAATGATCTCAAAACATTTTTGAAGAACTCAAAGAGATTGAGGTGATTCAGAGACCTATTCCAAATGCAATGCAGAGCTTCAAGACAAAATTGTTACTGCATGTGGATTCATTGATAGAAGACTGAAGGAATTTGTTAGAACTCAAAGTGAAGGAATGGGAAAATTATAGAAGAATTGCAAAGACTTCTTAGAAATCATTAAATACTGCATTTTGATACTTTTGATGTAATTTCTTTTGATGTTATGAAATTTCTTTTGATGTTATGAAATTTCTTTTGATGAAATGAAGTTACTTTTAATGTAATGAAGTTTGATGAAATGAAGTTCTTTTTTATGTATAATGCTTACTTTTTATTAAATGAAATGTTGAACTTTGGATGATGAAATAAAATTTGATTGTTCTTTTAAACTTGAATCTTTTCTAAAACCTTTTTGTTGATTACAAAAAGGGGGAGAGAATATTGTATATGCATGGGAACAAATAAGCTTAATTAATTGGTATCAAGTAGTTTCGATGAGATAAGTTTAATGAGTATCAAGGTTTAATAAGTATCAAGCTTTAAATGACCTTAATTTGATATGCTCATTAAGTCTTAATGATAAAGGAAGAGAAGATGTTAAATTGAGTATCATCGGGGGAGATTGTTTCATCATGCATATACTCTATGTTTTTATCATCATCAAAAAGGGGAAGATTGTTGACCCAATTATTGATTTTGATGATTAACAAAAGACATGAGTATATTCACTATGTTTCTAACAAATTTAATAAGTATTTCAGGGATTAAAAATGTTTAATCAGTCAAAAGGTGTAAGGAAATGATTTTTGAATCAAAATTGAAAAGAAAATATGTAAGTTCAGAACTTAGAGTCGACACCCAAATAGTCAGGAGCCGACCCCATGGCGTATCAGAACCTTTCTATATTTTCGGCATGGTCCGGAGTCGACACCTAGAGTTTCGGAGCCGACTTCAACCTGAGATACAGAGAAGTGGTTTCTGCATCAGTTTCCGGAGCCGACACCTAGAGTTTGGGAGCCGACACCTGAAAGTTGCGGAGCCGACACCTAAGTTTCTGGAGCCGACTCTAACATAAGAACAGAGAGCATGTTTTTGGACAAAGTTAGAGTCGACACCTTCGAATTCCGGAGCCGACTCCCGATAGCGCCGAGCCGACACTTAACTTTTTCGGAGCCGACTCCTCAATGAATTTCTTATTACTATTTTTGGACACCCCGATTTGGAGCCGATACCTGAAAAGTTGGAGCCGACTCCAGCCTGTCAGGAACAGATTTTTCAAATGTCAGAACGGACTCCAACAGTAATATTTTCCCACCTAATCTCTAACGGCTATTTTTCTTTGTGTGTAGAAGCAATCCAACTACTCTGCAATGGCTATTTTTTCCGCCTAATCTTGGATTAAGGGATCTATAAAAAGGGGGAACCGTCCGTTTGAAGAGAAGAGAGAAGAGACTGAAAAATCGAAGAATCTTGTGAAAGAAAGAGAGAGAAATCAAAGAAGAAAAAAAAACTCAGAGCTCACTTCAACCAATCCTAGAGAGTAAAAACAGAAATCTAAAGCATTCAAGTTCAAAATCGGAGGATTTTCTAAGTGAAGAAAAAGAAAGCAAAAGCCATGTTTTTCTCCAACTTCACAACTGCAATTTTTGTGAAGAATCTGAGCTGAGGCCTGATTCAACCTTTCAAAGGAGAAGAGGAAAGAAGAAAAGAAGAAAAGCTCAAATCAAATTCGCTTCAAACAGGCTTTTCTTACCCTTGTTTATTTAATTGCATATTTGCTCACTTGAGGAGCTGTATTGTATTGTAAACTTATTTTCAAATTGTTATTTACTAATTCAATCAGGGGATTGAATTAGTGGAGGTAGTATGCCTCGGGACAAGCTAAGGTTAGCTTGTGGTTGGGTTTTTATGCTGGTGAGCCCGAAAAAACCGACTGGGTTCGTTGTGACACCGGGAAAACAACAAGTTTGAGTTATGAGCTTGTAAAACAACTCGACTGTAATCAAGTGGATTATAGTGTGAACCCAAGTGAAGCTTGAGAGTGGACGTAGGTGTTGGATACACCGAACCACTATAAAATCTTTGTGTTTGCTGTGCTTTGTCTCTCTCTCTATCTCATTTATTTGTGCTTAGCATTTATCTATTCATTGCACTCAACCACTTTCAAATCAGGCACATAGCTTTAAAGTGTTAAAATTTTTAAAGAACCCAATTCACCCCCCTCTTTGGTTGCCATATAGGCCAACCAATTTTTAGTCTCATACAAGATACCTAAATCATTAGCAGCAAGCAAAATATCATTAACATATAGAACCAAAAATATAAACTTACTTCCACAAATCTTTCAATAAATGCATCGATCAACGATATTTTCATGAAAACCAAAAGATGTAATAGTATCATTGAACTTAATATACCATTGTCTGGAAGCTTGTTTAAGTTCATATATTGATTTCTTAAGTTTACACACCATATGATCCTTTCCTTCTATGGAAAAACCTTCAGGTTGATCCATATAAATTTCTTCCTCTATATCCCCATTAAGAAATGTTGTTTTCACATCCATTTGATGTAACTCTAAATCATATTGAGCTACCAAAGCCATAATGATTCTTAATAAATCTTTCCTTGAAACTGGTGAAAATGTCTCTTTATAATCAATGCCATCCTTCTAAGTATAACCCTTGGCGACAAGTCTTGCTTTAAAATGTTCGATATTGCCATTCAAGTCATATTTGGTTTTAAAAAACCCATTTACATCTAATTTGTTTAGAACCTTCTGGCAATTCGACAAGATCCCAGACATTATTTTCAGCCATTGATTTCAATTCATCTTTCATAGCATCAATCCATTTATCAGACTTATCACTGTTAATGGCTTGTAAAAATAAAACAGGATCTTCATAAATACCACAATCAAAATCTGACTCTTGCAAATAAACCAAATAATCATATGAAATAGCTGATTTTTGTATCCTTACGGGTTTACTTAAAGCTATTCCACATGGTTCATTTTTGTCAGCTATTGGTAGGTTAGGCTCTTCATGGGGTACTTCTTCATTCAAACATTGTTCATTGTTGTTTTGTTTTTGTAATTCTGGAACAATGTATGAAATGATTGTAGATTCTGGAACATTTATGGGTAATGAAACATTAACCCTTACTTCATTGATATCTATAATCTGTTTGTCAGCACTCCCACTAACTTCACCATTCTCAATAAATTTGGCATTGCCTATCTCAATAATTCTAGAACTATGGTTTGGACAATAAAACCTGTACCCTTTGGATTTCTTTGGGTAACCTATAAAGTAACCACTGACAGTTCGAGAATCCAATTTCTTTTCATGTGGATTATATACTCATGCTTCTACTGGACAACCCCAAACATGCAGATGTCTTAGACTAGGTTTCCTTTTAGTCCATAACTCAAAAGGAGTTTTAGAAACTGCCTTACTCGGAATCCTATTCAATAAATATACTGCAGTTCTTAGAGCATACGTCCACAAAGATTTGGTAATGAGGAATTACTTATCATACTCCTAACCATATCCATTAATGTTCTATTTCACCTTTCTGCCACACCATTTTATTGAGGTATGCCTGGCATAGTATACTGTGTACATATGCCATGTCCTTCGAGGAACTTTGCAAATGGACCTGGATTTTGCCCTTATTCATCATATTTTTTAATACTTACCACCTCTATCAGATCTTACAATTTTTACTTTTCTGTCTAGTTGTCTTTCAACCTCTTTAGTAAATACCTTAAGAGCATTTACAGCTTGAGATTTCTCTTAAGCAAATAGACATATCCATAACGAGAAAAATCATCTAGAAAGGTGATAAAGAACTTTTCTCCACCAAAGGATGGAGTATCAAAAGGTCCACATACATCAGTGTGTATAATTTCAAGAAGCTGAGTACCTCTTGTAGCTCCTTTCTTGTTATGTTTGGTTTGGTTTCCCTTAATGCAATCCACACATAAACCGAGATCAGTAAAATCTAGATTTGGTAAAATCTCATTATTTACTAATCTTTGTAGTCGTTCTTTGGATATATGACCCAAACGTTTATGCCACAAGAAAGCAGAGTTGTCATTTGCCATACTACGCTTAATTCCAATATTTTGATGGATACACATCAGTGATGCAAAAAATTTATCATCAAGTTTCAATTTATATAATTCATCCATAAGAATTCCAGAACCAATAAAGTAACCATCTTTATTGAATAAACTGAAACATTCTTTTCCAATCTTAAAACTAAACCCATTAACATCAAGTTTCGAAATAGAAACTAAATTTCTAGAAAGTGAAGGAACATAGAGAGTTTGTAGTAGATTCAGGTGATGCCCAGTATCTAAAGTAAGACGATAAGTCCCTATGCCTTCAATTGGGGCCTTCTCTCGATTCCCATGAACAAAAAGTTCTCATTTGGGTTTATGCTCTGGATTGTAAGGAATCCCTGCATTACATTAGAAGCATGAGTAGTGGCACCAGAATCCAACTACCAAGTGTTAGAAGGAACTTCAGATAAGTTTGATTCATAAATTGGAGAAGCATGATGAAAGATACCTTTCTTTTCGAACCAAGCTTCCGTTTCAGACAATCTTTCTGATAATGTCCTTCATTCTTACAAAAGTGACATTTATCTTTCTTTCTTTCCTTCTTATCATTATCAGCAACCTGTGATACTTTAGTGGGTGTTTTCTTCTTAAATTTCTTGGATTTTGGTTTGATAACTTTACCAGCTCCTTGACCCACTAGGTTTATTGAATGATCCCCTTGTGCTTTCAATCTCCTTTCTTCTTGAGTAAGCTTACTGGCCAATTCATTAACATCCCATTTATCTTTAATAGTATTATAGTTAATTTGAAAAGGCCCATACTCTTGAGGTAATGAGTTCATAATGAATTGCATTAAAAAGGAGTCATCCACAACCATTCCTAGGGTCTTAAGTCTTGCTGCAATATTAGTCATATCTAGGACATGTTGCTGCATACTTCGCGATCCATTATATTTCATGGCCGTGAGTTCAGCCATCAGTGTCCCTGCAAGTGACTTATCAGCGGAACGAAAGCACTCTTCCATAAGCTTAAGATATTCTTTAGTTGTTATACTTTCTGGAAGAGTAGACTTAATGTTGTTGGCAATTGTCATTCGCATGAAACTTGGACATAATCTATTAGATCTGTCTCATGCTTTATGTTTTGACTTCTCTGCCTCATTGCTCATATCCATAATGTCAGTAAGCTTCTCTTCTAATAGTGCCAAGTCAAGATCCAAGACACCTAAATGGAAATTGACTTGCTCACGCCATTCAGAAAAGTTTAGGCCATTAAAGATAGTAACAGCAGAAGCATGTGAATGAAGAGAAACAGCTGCAAAAACATAAATGCTCTAATTCAGATAATTAAACATAAAATATATTATAGATTTTCTTTGGGTAAATACAACAATATACATCATAATTAGAATGCTATTTAAACTTTTAAAGAAATTAACAATTCTTATCAAATATATATATATATAGTATCTTTGGATATCCATATAAATTTGATAAGAGAATATTAGATTTTCTCCTTTAGGTTTGTTAGTTATAGAATATTAATCCACTTTTGGGCGAATTCTTAATTTCTATCAACCAACAAATCTTTAACAGCATTCTATAAAATTTCATAAATTATATGACTGAATGTAAATTAGTTTGACCACTTGGTGACTAACTAACTAATTTAATCTTTATGTCATATAACTATACAATAATTCTAATATCAAAATTCTCATAAATTATATGATCGAATATAAATTAGTTTGGCCACTTTTGTGACTAACTAATTTATCTTAATGTCATATACCTAAAATTTCATAAATTGTATGACTAAATATAAATTAGTTTGGCCACTTTGGTGACTAACTAACTAATTTATCTTAATGTCACATAACTAAGCAATAATACTAATATTATTAAAAATATCATAAATTATATGACTGAATATAAATTAGTTTGGCCACTTTGATGACTAACTAACTAATTTATCTTAATGTCATATAACTAAATAATACTACTAGTATTATTAAAATATAACATTCAATTTTGATAAAGACAAATATAGTTAACGTTGCTGCATGCATTAGCCGACATCAACCATCATAGATTATCAATCTGCTTCAATCTTTAAATATCAGTTTTGCCATACATACTAGTATAACACAATGATCTTATCTATGCATGCCATTAATTCGTAACAGGATCAGTCGGGGTTCTCCTGGTGATGAACCTTTTTATGGAATAGATTAATAGCCAATAATACAGCCAATCATAACTTAAAAGATTAAATATTCATCGTCAATTCATTTTGATGAAAATAATCAATCATATATATGAACAAATTATTTATTTTAGAACGAGGCTCTGATACCACTTGTTAGCAATATAGCATCTTCAATAAATAATTTATTATATATAAAAATAACATACTTACATGATGCGGAATTTATCATAATAGTATTTACCTGATGCGGATGCGGAGTTCATCATGATAATATGTAGACTTGAGATTTGAATCTGGTTAGATTTTGATAACCTCTTCAAGTTTGATAGCCTCTTCTACAAAATAACTAGTTTCTCTCCCTTAACCTCATGATCGATTCTTGCTGACTTTTTTAGGTAGATGACTAATTATTTATATATAACATTCAATTGGTATTTCATCAAACACCAATTAATGACTTTAATTTCTTTTAATACCACGGCTTAATGTTAATGGCTTAAACTTTCGGACAATTAACGTCCGATTCGGTAGCCCTAACTTCTACATAATGGATGGCATTTCGCATTTCGCATACTAGGCTAGATCTGGCATTCATCTTTCGCATACTAAACTAGATCGAGAAAAAAATGACTCTTCGTCTTTGTAATAATCTTGCATTAAAAGACTAATCTAACAGTTTCAATTCATATCAAAAATAAAATTTATCTATTTCAAAATAATCTTTATAATAAAAAAATAATATATTTTTGACAGCGGAGCAAGGCCTTGGGAATGCATGCCTTATTCTTCTTTCTTTATTGCATAAAAATAAATAAATAAATAAATAAACAAGGCAATGCGATTCTCAATGGAATACGCGTGCAACGAAGAACGGCCAACGGAATACGCACTAGTAGCTAGCGGATTTTCAATTTATTCTCATAATTTTACGGAAGGATCAGCTATTCCTACAATTTATGTGGAAAGCACGCGTCCATCCTCCTTCTTTCTCCCTCCCCATGCAATGGAATCCACCCAGGTTTCATGGAGTGGAACCTCACGTGACTACCACAATTGCGTGAGGGAAAGGAATCCCAACACCCCACTGCATTATCTCCACGGCTTTTCCATAGAACTTCACTCGGGCAATATCCCAACGCCCAAATAATATCTCTACAGCATTCTTGAAGCCAAGCGGAGTATGTCCCTTTTTATTTGCTTTTATTATATTAAAATAATAATAATAATAATATGAGGCGAAACAAATTAATCCCAGCGGACAGACTGGGAAAATTCCTTAACGCACGATGGGGAGATTTTTTTAATATAAAAATTAAAGATAAAAGACTCCTAATTGATGAGGGAAGGGAAGGAGATCATTGGATCGTCCCTTAGATCCAGTCCCACATGCTACAGGTATGGGTTTAAACTATTGATTATTGTTGGGGGTAAAATCATCATTGCATCAATATTCGTGTGAGGGGACTAAGACCGACCCCATCCCTTCGCCCGCCAAGATATCCCCGAGCTTCCCGTAGTTCGGCTTCCCCGATCTTCCATAGCTCAGCTCCCTCGAGCTTCCATAACTCGCCTCTCCCGAGCTTCCATAGCTCGGCTCCCTCGAGCTTCCATAGCTCGTCTCTCCCGAGCTTCCATAGCTCGGCTCCCCGAGCTTCCATAGCTCGGCTCCCTCGAGCTTCCATAGCTCGCCTCTCCCGAGCTTCCATAGCTCGGCTCCCCCGAGCTTCCATGGCTCGCCTCTCCCGAGCTTTCTGTAGCTCGTTTCATCCGAGCTTCCATGGCTCGGCTTCACTGAGCGATCCACGATCCAATACTCACCTCCGCGGAACCTGACGCGGGAGAGCCTAGGCCTAGCGTAACAACATCCCAGACAAGGAATCATGTTGAGAAGTGGTCTAGAACCTAACACGGCTACCTGGGACCTACACACCTACCTGATCTCAAGCCATCAATGAGCTCTCCTGGCCGTCGATCCCCTAACAAACAAGATATGGATCCCAACAGCCCCACAACGGCCCGATTCGATCCATCTCCGTATCCTAACAACTTTCGAACCTTCCAGAAGGCGCTCAAGATCCAGGTGACAACCTATAAATATGACACTCCCAGATTCCCTCAGGTATGCGCTCACACCCTCACTCTCACTCTCCCGCTCTCGCCAGCTGCTCGTCGGTGCTCTTTCCCTCCAGAGCTCCCGATCGGCCGCCCCTGGAGAGACTCATCGGAGAGATCGACCTTCCCGTTTTCTGATTGATCGCCGATTTCCTTCCACTGACTTGAGCGTCGGAGGGTCTTCCGCGGAGGGCCACCCCTAATGCTTCTCGCATGAGGACTTGTGTGCATGTCCGCCCCAGGAGATCGACTGCACCCGAGACAGAGGACGGATCCCGGCGGCAACAGATTGGCGCTAGAGGAAGGGTCTCAAGTCCCATTAAAACTTGAAGAAAGGAGATAAGGATCTCGATTCGGAGTAGAACCTCTCTAATGGCCAATCGGAGAAGAGCAACCTCTGAAGCCCAAGATCAGGCCGCTTCCCAGAGGCCTGATCCCATGAGCGGTGTAGCGCCGCAACCTCCACCAATCGAAACCCCGTCACCGCCTGCCATCCCGGTGACCCAGGACCAGTTCGCCTCGCTGGTCCAGCAATTCCAGGCCCTGACTCACCTGGTCCAGGAGCGCCTCGCGGCTCCTCCTGCTCCGCACCTTCATAAGGAGGCCGTGATTTCTTCTTCGACAGCGACTTCCTCCTCCAGCCCGCATGAAGCCACGGACCCCCCACATCGACCCAGAGGGGACAAGCCAGTCCCGCGAGGCGGTTGCGACAGAGATCCTCCCAGATCTCGGCGAGCCCGGTCCCTCTCCCCAGTGACCTCCCACCATGATTCAACGTCGTCCCTGCGATCCTCTCGCCCAGCTCCTCCTCTGACCGTTGAAAAGGAGATCCACCAGCAGATCCAGGAGATGCGTCAGGAGCTGGATGCTGCCAAGAATGCCCATCCGCCTCAGCCCAAAGCGGAGCAGGGCATCCCTTTCTCCAAAGGGATTATAGAGGAAGTGATTCCCTCCCATGTTAAGCTACCAGCCGTCGAACCCTACAACGGCTCTTCTGACCCGGACGACCATCTTAGCAGCTTCCGTTCAATAATGATGTTCCACGGAGCATCCGACGCGGTCCCCTCCACCCTCAGAGGATCTGCCCGAACCTGGTTCAATGCCTTGAAGCCAGGTTCCATCGATTCATTTGACGAGCTAAGCCGTCTTTTTATTGGCCAGTTCATCAGCAGCCGTTGCCACCGACGAAGATCTGACTCCCTCTCCGAAGTCAAGCAGAGAGAGGGGGAGTCGCTGAGAAACTATCTTGGCCATTTTAATAAGGCCATGTTAGAGGTGGACCACCTTAATCATGAGGTGGCCATGTTCGCCTTGGCAGGGGGAGTCTCAAAGGAAAGCGACTTCTACCTGGCTATGGAAGTCAGCTACCCCCCTAGCCTCTCTGATATGATGGCCCTGGTGGACAAGTACGCTAGGGTTAAAGAATCGCGAAGAGTTGCCCGCACCGAGCTGGCAAAGAAGAAGGAGCCCAAAGGTCCCGACAAGCATCATCCCGCCCGTCGGCCGAGTCCACCTCGCCACCAAAGAATTCCCCCGCTGCCGCCAAGGAATCGCTCCCGGAGCCCTCCCAGGCGATTCGATCGCTACACTCCGCTAACCGTGCCCCGGGCGCATATTCTTATGGAAATAGAGCGCCAGCTCCCTCGGCCAGCTCCTCTCCGAGGGAACCCGACCCGAAGAGATCCCACCAAGTATTGTTGCTACCATCGGGAGCACGGCCACGACACTGAAGAATGCTGGCAGCTGAAAAATGAAATCGAGAGGCTGATCCAGCGGGGACGACTGAATCAGTTCAGGAGGGCACCCGAGCCAGGATAAGGAGGTGACCGCTAGCCTGAACTTCAACAACCTCCTCCTCCACCAAATCCATCAGTGATCGGCCACATCAACATGATCGAGGAGGCCGGCGGGTCGAGCCCCAGGGACAACGGTGAAGGATCGGCACCGAAGAGGGCACGGACGGGCGAGCTCTCTTTCACCGACGATGATCTTCAAGGGATACAGTTCCCCCATGATGACGCATTAGTTGTATCTCTCAACTTGAATAACTATGATGTAAGCCGAATCCTCGTTGATAGTGGAAGTTTGGTGAATGTTATGTACCTCGATGTGTTTGCCAGGATGAGATTACTCATGGAAAACCTTCGGGCCGTGGATTCCACCCTAATGGGATTCACAGGCGACGTCATCATTCTGGAAGGGGTCGTCACCCTGACGGTCCGCACGGGAGCCTGGCCCCTTGTGGCCACTATCCACATGGACTTCCTAGTAACCAACCTCAGGTCCCCATACAACGCAATATTTGGCAGGCCCGGTCTGATGTCCCTTAAGGCAGTTGTCTCCATCCCGCACTTATCCATAAAATTCCCCACCGAGCAAGGAGTTGGGGTTGTTCGAGGAAGTCAAACCATGGCTCGGCAGTGCTTCGTCACAAGCCTTCAGTCTAGAATGCCGGAGGTTGATGGGCTAGATGCTCGAGAGGACTTCGCCGAACAGTGAGGAGAACCAGCAGAGGAAATGGAGGAGGTGCCATTAGATGAGGCTCGTCCCGATCGAACCATAAAAATTGGGTCGCTGCTCAAAGGCGAACCTCGGCATAGATTGATCAGGTTTCTTCGAAGCAACGCTGACATCTTCGCCTAGTCTGCCTCCAACATGCCAGGGATTAGCCCCGAGGTTCTCGTCCATCGTCTCAACGTGGACGAGATGCACATGCCCATCAAGCAGAAAAAAAGGAGCTTCGCCCCGGAACAACAAAAGGCCATTGAAGAAGAAGTAGACAAACTCATCAAGGCAAATTTCGTCCGAAAGGTAAATTATCCAAGCTGGCTATCAAACGTCGTTATGGTAAAGAAGTCGAACGGCAAGTGGAGGATTTGCATCGACTTCACCGACCTCAACAAATCCTGCCCGAAGGACAGCTTCCCTCTTCCCCGGATCGATCAGCTCATGGATGCCACTTCAGGTCACCAAATGCTGTCATTCATGGATGCTTATTCAGGCTACAATCAGATCCGGATGGCCCCCGAGGATGAAGAAAAGACCACCTTCATAACCGACCGAGGTACTTATTGTTACCGTGTCATGCCCTTTGGTCTTAAAAATGCAGGTGCCACCTACCAAAGGCTGGTTAACAAAGTATTCAAGGAGCAAATCGGCCGGAATATGGAGGTGTACGTGGATGACATGCTGGTCAAGAGCAAAGAAGCATCACAGCATGTCGAGGACCTCTCAGAGAGCTTTGCAACGCTGCGCAAGTATGGGATGAGGCTCAATCCGACCAAATGCACCTTCGGCGTTAACTCCGGGAAGTTCCTCGGCTTCATGGTCTCCCAGCGAGGTATCGAAGCTAATCCCCAGAAGATTCAAGCTCTCCAACAAATGGTGCCCCCGGCATCTATTAAAGAGGTCCAGCGCCTAACCGGGAGGATAGCGGCTCTTAACCGCTTTGTGGCACGGTCGGCCGAGAGATGCCTCCCCTTCTTCAGAACCTTCTGGTCAGCTAAGAACTTCCAGTGGACTCCTGAATGTCAAAAATCATTTCAAGATCTCAAGAAATATCTCGGCTCGCCCCCACTCCTCAGCATTCCGGCCCCGGGCGAAACCCTGTTCTTATACCTGGCCGTTTCGGAGGGTGCCGTCTGTTCGATGCTGGTCAGGGAAGAAGGCAAAGTCTAGAAGCCGATCTACTATGTCAGCAGGCTACTCCGCGATGCGGAGACAAGATATAGAAGAATTGAGAAGATGGTGTTGGCCTTAATCACCTCAGTTCGGAAGCTGCGACCGTACTTCCAAGCACATTCTATGACGGTCCTGACCGACCAACCCATCAAGGCGGTAGTCCACCGTCCCGAGACATCGGGAAGAATGACCAAGTGGGCCGTTGAGTTGAGCGAGCATGACATACACTTTCAGCCTCGCCCAGCCATCAAAGCTCAGGTGCTAGCTGACTTCCTCCTCGAGTGTACCATTCTGGAGGACGGTTCTACCCAGACTCCCCCAAAGAACCAAAATCTGGAGCCCGGTGGCTCCTCCATATCGACGGGTCATCCAATGCCCATCGCTCCGGTGCGGGCCTGGTTCTCACCAGTCCGGAGGGGAAACCTTTGAATATAGCATCCGGTTCTCTTTCCCGGCCTCCAACAACGAAGCCGAGTACAAAGCCCTGCTAGCCGGTCTCCGAATCGCCCGAAACCTGAAGGTGGAGAAGCTTAATGCCTTCACCGATTCTCAGCTGGTGGCCGGCCATGTACGAGGAGAGTTTGAAGCTCGGGAGCCGAACATGGTTCGATATCTTCAAGAGGTGCGGAGCCTGCTTCCCCGTTTTGCCGAATTTGAGATCATTCAGATTCCCAGATCCGAGAATGCCCGCGCCGACCTACTCTCCCGATTGGCGACCGTGGAATTAATGGACGTCGAACAAAAGTTCCACCTGGAGACTCTGGAAAAGCCCAGCATCAAGGAAGCCGACCGAATAATGCAAGTTGAAGCTGAACCATCATGGTTCGATCCTATTCTTAAATATCTCAAAGAAGGGTCGCTTCCACCCGACCGGAGAGAGGCTAGAAAGCTGAAGCTACATGCCACCCACTACGTGCTGATCGACGACCAACTTTACAAACGGTCCTTCTCCATGCCACTGCTCGGATGCCTTCGCCCGTTCGAAGCAGATTATGCTCTCCGCGAAGTGCATGAGGGGATTTGCGGCAACCATCTGGGAAGCCGGTTCCTATGACACAAGGTGCTGCGACAAGGCTATTACTGGCCGACGATGCAGAAGGATGCAGACGATCTGGTCCGAGCCTGCAACCCATGCCAGAGGCACTCAAGCATTCAAAGACTCCCCTCCGCTGACCTGGTTCCTATATCTTCCGCTTGGCCCTTCGCCAAATGGGGCATGGACATCCTCGGCCCATTCCCGCTTGCCACGAGGCAGCGGAAATTCCTATTTGTCGCCATCGACTACTTCACTAAATGGGTTGAGGCAGAGGCGGTTGCACAAATAACTGAGGCACGGGCCAGAGATTTTGTATGGAGGTCCATCATCTGCCGATTCAGCCTCCCGCATACTATAATCACTGATAACGGTAAGCAATTCGATAACTCTAAGTTTCGCCAGTTCTGTGAGGAGCACAGAATTCGTCACCACCTCACCTTGGTCGGGCATCCACAAGCCAACGGAGCGGCCGAAGTGACCAACAGGACCCTCCTTCAAGGGATCAAAGCTTGCCTTTCCAGAGCCCAAGGCAGGTGGGCGGATGAGCTGCATCATGTTCTGTGGGCCTACCACACCACCCCGAGAATCCCGACAGGTGAAACCCCATTTTAGATGGCCTTCGGCACGGAGGTCGTTATCCCTGTGGAGATGAGCCTCCCATCGTTGCGGGTGGAAAGCTACTCAGAGGAAGCTAGTGACGAACAACTCCGCACCAATCTCGACCTAATAGAGGAGATTAGAGAGAAAGCCCGGATCAGAGTGGCTGCTTATCAACAAAGGGTGGCCCGCTACCACGCCTCCAGAGTCAAAGGGAAAGCCTTCCTGCCTGGCGACCTCGTTCTCCGGAAAGCCTCCGTTTCCAAACCACTGGAACAAGGAAAGCTGGCACCAAACTGGGAAGGCCCATACCAAGTAGCGGAGATCATTGGACCGGGAACCTACAAGCTGCAAGATCTAAACGGAAAGTCTGTCCCCCGGACGTGGAACTCGGACAATCTCCGTAAGTACTATCAATAGGGTATGTCCTCTATAAGTCCATTTTTATATACCTCATTACACCTCCTTGTCGGCACATGTTTTCATAATTTACAACGTGAATCATCATGCATTACATTGCCAAAAATTGCAAAAAGAAACATGTGCTGCTCACCAATCCTCGGCACGACCGAGTTATTTATCTGAACAGAAAATCTCCGAACCTCGGCTGGGCCGAGCAACAATTTCTTCGAACCTTGGCAGGGCCGAGTAAAAATCTCCGAACCTCGGCTGGGCTGAGCAACAATTTCTCCGAACCTTGGCAGGGCTAAGTAAAAATCTCCGAACCTCGGCTGGGCCGAGCAACAATTTCTCCGAACCTTGGCAGGGCCAAGTAAAAATCTCCAAACCTCGGTTGGGCCGAGCAACAATTTCTCCGAACCTTGGCAGGGCCAAGTAAAAATCTCCGAACCTCGGCTGGGCCGAGCAATAATTTCTCCGAACCTTGGCAGGGCCAAGTAAAAATCTCCGAACCTCGGCTGGGCCGAGCAATAATTTCTCCGAACCTTGGCAGAGCCAAGTAAAAAATCTCCGAAACTCGGCTGGGCCGAGCAACCATTTCTCCGAACCTTGGCAGGGCCAAGTAAAAAATCTCCTCCGCAGGGCCGAGCAACTAATCTCCAAACCTTGGCAAGGCCGAGCAACTGATCTCCGAATCTCGGCTGGGCCGAGTAATAAATCTCCAAACCTCAGCCGGACCGAGCGATAACTCTTCGAACTAAGGTCCCGGCAGAAAACCAAAGTACGCAGGCCCCGATTAAAGCCGAAGGACTTCCAAATAGTCCCCAGAACTTCGGCCAGATCAAAAAAGGAACACTAAGCAAAAACCATCAACGGACACAAAGAATGCGCCTCCGGCAAACCCCTAAAGGGTTCAAAAAGCCCTACATGACCGGCCACGAACCCCAGGCAAAGTCGGGAAATTCCCCCTTTTTACCGCTAAAAATCTCTGGGCAATGCCCCTATAACCTGCCGAACAAAATGCCTGTCTTAAACGAAACCATGACTTAGCGCGTGAACCAATGGAGCCACCCAGGCTCTCCAACTATTCAATCAGATACGATTGGTTCTTCTTTGAAATCTTAGAAAAATAAGAAGTTGTCAAAAAGAGGCCTTTTTCATTGATTGTAAAAGGAAATACAAAAAGAGAAGCAGAAGAAACAAAAAGAAAAAGAAAAGAGGAGAAGAAGCCCTAGCTAGGGCTCACTGTCACTCCCAGACACCAGCAAGTCCTCCAAACGTTCGATGAGATCGGCGACTTGCTGGCGGAGTGACGTTATTTCTTCCCTCTGCCGGTCCGCCACCCAGCGCAGGGCCTCCACCTCCCTCATAGTGACGTCAACATATTCTTCCACGACCCTCTCGAGCCACTGGTGGCTCGCGAGGGTCGACGCCAGGTCTAGCCCGTCGACGGTAATCGTAGGGCGGCCCCTCGCCGGATCTAACAGGCCGTTGATCATCGCCCTCAGCTCGTCAGATGGTCGCTCTCCTCCTTGAGAAGCCATGACAAAAACTATTTTGAGACTGAATCAGAGGGTTGGCGAAAACCAGCATGCCCCCGTTCGTATTTATACTTGTCAGACGAGTATTTCGACCAGTCAGGCCGAAACCATCGACCTATGAGAACTCGCCATGTATCATTGCTTTAATTAGCGCCTGCAGAATCTGAAAGGCCGTGCCCCATCCCGAGTGAAATCGGTAATGCGGATGGATTGTTCGGGAACCCCCCTGAACAGAGTATCTCCCGATCTGCCGGCCCCCCGTAATAAATGCTCCCAACACTTCCCCAAGCTCTTTTAAGCTGGCCGCCTTTCGGGAAACGCAAAAAGGAAAGAATTCCAGCGCCTGGTAGTAATTCGTCCCCTCGGTAGGGGTAAAGTCATAAATGGAGGGCGTGACCATGTTCCACCCGTTCCACCCTGATGCCCCTCACCAAACACTGCAGGGACCTAACATTACGACTCATAGTGGCGACTAAGTCACCTCTCCGAGCTCCGAATCTCCGAACCTCGGCTGGGCCGAGCAACAAATTCTCCGCACCTTGGCAGGGCCAGGTAAAACATCTTCGAACCTCGGCTGGGCCGAGCAACAAAATCCTCCGAACCTCGGCTGGGCCGAGCAACAGATTCTACGAACCTCGGCTGGGCCGAGCAACAAATCCTCCGAACCTCGGCTGGGCCGAGCAATAGATTCTACGAACCTTGGCAAGGCCAAGTAACAAATCCTCCGAACCTTGGCAGGGCCAAGTAAAACATCTCTGAACCTCGGCTGGGCCGAGTAATAAAAGTTTTTGTACCTCGGCTGAGCCGAGAAACAAACTCTCCGAACCTTGGCAAGGCCAAGTAAAACATCTCCGAACCTCGGCTGGGCCGAGCAGTAAATTCTTCGAACCTCAGCTGGGCTGAGCAACAGATTCTCCGAACATTGGCAAAGCCAAGTAACAAGTTCTCCGAACCTCGGCAAACCCAAGCCATAAACATTCGGGCCCAATAGGGACGAAGGAGAGCTTCAGACCAAGATAAGGAGCATATTCTACCATCGAACAATCTCTAAAACCTCCGTTTGGACCAGGGCAGTTTGTAAGCCCCGACTAGTTCGGATGGCGCGAGATCCTCACCTAAAAATGAACGGCACGTACCCCATGTCCAGCAATAACAACTGGGCGCAGGAGAAATAGAGATTGAAGAACAGAACAAAACTTTCTTTATTTCATTACCATCAAAACCAATTACAAATGCCTGAGAGGCATTACAAGAGCATTGAAATGCATAAAATAAAGACAAGTACAAAACTCGGGCAACTGCTCCAAAGCAGACCTGGGCAACTGTGATGCTCCGGCGTCCCGACCAACGAGCTAGATAAGCCGCAAACAGTCAGCTCGCGCCGATAATGGGCGGGCGACATGGACCAATAGTTGCGGCCAGCTTCGGTTAATAATGATATCTCGGTGACCCAACCGAGATATCAGGGTGATTGGAAAGGGTGGACGGAATGTCACCCCTAACCACCCAACCGAGAGGTCCCCCGACGAGTATGTAGGAAGCCCACGGACCCTAGCGCCGGAATGCTCTCCCAAACCGAGTGTGTACCGCCCTACCTTGCCAAGGCTCAAGGACAAGGTGTCGCGGGTGGCACGCTATCACCCCCTCCACACGTGGTGAAAGATTCCCCAGGCGGGCGAGCCCAGGAATCCAAATCGGGGGGGGGAGGAGAAGTTCAAGCGATCCATGGGGAGCCCGTGTGCACTTCCTACCATACGTCCCCAAGGGGGAACCACAAAGGTCACACTGGAAGCACATATGTGCGCTCTCCGTGTGATCTCTGCGCCCCTCCTGTGCGCTCTCCATATGATCTCCGGGACTCATCCCCTAAGGGTGAGCCGTTCTTCAGCAGCTCCTTCATCGCCCCAGCTGTCCGGTGGCGAAGGGCTTAGGAAGGGAAAGCTCGGCCCTCCCACTCGCAACAGCAGAGAAATGAGCATGGTGGAAACTCCAATGGGAAAGAAACTTTGGGGACGACCTAGCACGACCCCTCTTTCCCTCTTTTTTATAGGCAAAAATGAACTAGGAACAACTACCAAGGCCATAAGCCCCGAGATTCGAAACACCTGGGCCATGCCTCCACGTGGCCTCCCAGGATGAAAGCAGTGCCCCGCTGCGCGCCGAGCCCATCGCCTGAACCATGACGCATGCAGATATTTCCTTTTGATCCCGAATCACGATCATTAAACGCAAAGAATCGTCCAGATCTTACGGAAACTGATAAAGTTCAGGAGATCGTCCTACGACAATAACGTCCTCCAATGGCAAACGGATGCGTGCACCGTATGCTAAAACGACCTGCATGGAAAAAAGACCAATGCCATAAAAGCCTTCGAAAAGCGCCGGAGCAGCTTTTTGCTCCCCACAGAGCCATATCACCAACTCCGGTAAAATGAAGACCGACCTACCTGCGGGACGGCAGAGCACTGGCAGGGCAGCAAAAAGCACGAAAACCGACTGTTCATCGATGGCTTCCCGAGGAAGTTAATCGCCCGAAGAACTTATGCAACAAAATTGAACATCTCAAAATGAAAATGAATGCAAAGGCTAAGCAAACTATTCTTTCATTCACCAGAAAAAGGAAGTGACAAAAGAAACGAAAATACATCAGCCCTCATAGGGGCTCGCCATCGGCCCTTGAGCCACCGACACAAAATCCTGCCACACGTCGCCACTTTGGTAACCACTCTCATACGTCGGCCTTAGCCGATCTACTTTGCTCGTCGGCCTTAGCCGACCTACTTTGTCCGTCGACCTTAGCTGACCTACTTTGTCTGTCGGCCTTAGCTGACCTACGTCATTCGTCGGCCCTAGCCGACCTACTTTACCTGTCGGCCCTAGCCGACCCACTTTGCCGTCGGCCCTAGCCGACCTACCTCGCCCGTCGACCCTAGCCGACTTATTTTGTCTGTCAGCCCTAGCCGACCTACCCTATCAGTCGGCCTTAACCGACCTACTTTATTCCTATTAATCTATTGCATCGCTCAAACATGAACCGAACCAGGCCGTCCCTCGGTTCACCAGTTAAGGCTATCGCTCCGCCTTGGGCCCAGCCAATGCGTTCCCTTGAACCTGAGATAAAAACGACGACCAAACAGCGTCAACAAGCCATAAGTCGCTTGCGACTGAGGCAAAATTTGGAACGAAGGACCACCCAAGAAAAGCACAACGTCAGGCAGAATTACAGCTCGAGAAGCAAAATATAGAAGTGACTTTTAAAGGTCGGGAATCACGTCCGTTCCAGGAGAACCCCCAACTACATCTGTAGAGGCATGGCTTGATTCGCCCTTCTCAAATGCCCTAGCCTCCTCGGCGGCAGTCTGCGAATGTCCTCCAGAAGCTGCAGCCTCGCCGGGACCCGGGGCGCACCAAGTTCGGTATCCGAAGCATCGACGTACTCGTCCTCTCTTCACCCCCAGAGTCACCAGCGTCGAGAGCTTCAGCGTCCAGGAAAGAGAGATCCCATTCTGGATGCTCACTGGATATTTTATCTCAGCATTCTTCCACCCCGAGTTGGAAGGCGTCAGCGCCGATTATGTCCTGCTCGCCCTTGAGCATGGCGAGTTGCATCTCAGCCTCGGCCATTTGGCTCTGCAATGAGGCAACTTGTCTTTCAGCTTCTGCGACCTGAGCCTGCAAAAAAAATGGTTTGCTCCTCGAACTCGCCGGCCCGCGCCTCGAGTTCCGAACTCCTGCCTCGGCTAGACGCAAGCTCACCTTGCAAAGCCCGATTGTCCAGCTCTAATTTTGCCATCTGCAAAGCCAGAAATAGTTGGCATCACGAGGAACCCAAAAAGGAAACTAAAAAAGGGGGGGAAATAGGATCGTACCTCCTCCTTTTGTCGGGCCAAGCTTTTAGTCAGCTCCTCGGCCTCACCCCTGGCCCTCACTTTATCGGCCCTAACCAACTCGATCCTTTCTTGGAGAGTGTTAATCCTCGACTACCTCTCTTCGACCTCTCCTCGGGCTTGGGATAGCTCATCACTCAGCCGGGCTATCATCCCTTCGTGCCATTTAGTGCTGACCCGCAAGTCAGCGACTTCGCTATCGCGCCATTGCAGCCTCTCCTCCACCTCGTTGAGCATTCTGGCCAAGCGTTTTCTCTCGTCGGCGGCCTCCTTCCCCAGCCGGCCCATACTCTCATTATGTTCTTTCTGCAACGCTGCCACTTCCACAGAATGCTTCGACTTAACTTGGGCCAGCTCCAAGCACGCGTCATCGTTCTTTGCTAGGAGCCCCTGCAACTCCTTCACTTTACGCTTTTGCTTGGACGCTTCGGCCAGGGCGGCCTGATACGATGCCTTCATCCCCGCCAAAATTTTGTTGCTAATGGCCAGGAGTTCCTCGAACTTTTCGGACACCTCTACTCGCGATTGAAGTTCGGTGCTGGCTCTCCTGGCCTGAACGCTGGCCCCCGTCGCCAAACTCAAACACCAGCACATCACCCGGGAAAGCAAAACACTCTACAGGATAAAAAATGAGTAAGAATATACAATCAAGTCAACCGAAAAGTATCCACTACCCAAGAATGGTAACTCACCCGCGAGGCATAGACCCGTGTCATCCTCATGAGGGTCGTATTGTCAATATCGGGAAGAAGATGGATACTTTCAGCTACGCCCTGCTGCCCAAACGCGACATCAACCAACTCCAAGTCCGCAAACTTGTCCGTCGAGGGATCTGCGCCCGGGTACAAGGCCGACCTCATTAAAGCAGAAAATGCTTCCTCAGCGCCCATGTTCGAGCTACTGGGCTGACCGTCTCCACCCGAGGAGCCAACCCGGGCAACCTCCGACTGAGAGGCCTTCAACTTTCCAGCCTCTTCTATCAGAACTTTGGCTTGAGCCTCCTCAGATAATTCGGCCAACCCAAGCGCCAGCCTCCCCAAAACCCTTCTCGAAGGAGTCTCCATTGCGGGACTCTCATCTCGCTGCGCTCCCTCTTCCGACCCGCCTCCTTCGGTCACTGTCACTTGCGCCTCCCCTGCAGGCTCTGCCGGAACCTCTATCCGGCTTGCTTCTCGAACCACTGCGGGCGACCCAGCATCGCTACCACTGGACTCTCCCGCAAAGGGCCCAAGAGGGAGCTCGCCCCGAACCTCATCAACTGCGGTGCTCCCTCCCCCTCTCCTACTGGGGACGGGAGTAAACCCGTGGTTGGGGAATGCCCCCCGGAAACGACGACCTCCGTCGAATCCGTCACCGGCTCATCTTTTAAGGGGGATGCGCCCGGAGGAGCCAATGGAATGTCGTCTGAACTATCCGATAGCTCCACTACAGGGGGACAAGGGATCCCAGCTGTCCTCCTCAAATCCTCCCTCGCCTCCGGCGCTCTCGCCGTGGTCACTCCGGTATCCGACGAGCATCTTACGGAAGTGCGAGCCCTCTTTTTGGGCCCACTTCCCTCCGCGCCGCCGCTCTCCCATGGGCGCTTGCCTCTCTTCCTCTTGGCAAGGCTCGACCACGCCGACCTCTTGGCTGCAAAAGCAGAGGATATACAATTAAATCTAAACGCGTTCACCTGGATAATGAACAACGGAGAAGACAAAAGGGAGGATTCACCTTGCGGGTCCAGAGGACTAAGCCCGGCCGCAAAAAAGGCACCCTCCGATAGCAAGTCATTGGCCGAGAACACCTAACCGTTGCAGAGGATGTCGAAATCTCTCTCCTCTTGCTCGGACAAAGCCGGATGCGTCTCCGCATCCCGGACGAAATTTCCCCATCTCCGAGGGAAGTCGGAACCAATATTTCCCTCGGCAATAACGAACCGACTCTTCCATCCCTTTATGGAGGATGGCTTATCCATGATCGTGTTAAAGGACCTCCAAGGTCCAATGTATGGCCACTCCGATTTCCTCCCGGGTATTAAATGATAGTAGGCGCGGAAAAGAGGGAGAGTGGCGACGATCTGAATCTGATGACACATTGAGATAAATCCGATAATGCTTCGCCAGCTATTTGGGGCCACCATCACCGGAAAGATGTTGTAATGAGTCATGATTTCCTTTACCAAGGGGTGGAGAGGAAATCGGAGGCCTGCTTTCAAGCTGTCTTCATAAACGAAGACCCCATGCTCCAGATCTTGCGAGACCCTATGTTCAGGTCCAGGCACTCGCAGAACGACATCTGGGGGTATGCCATACCTCTGGCAAATCCTTCCCACATCCTCGGCAACGACCTCTGTAGCTACGTCGTCGGGACTCATTGTCATCCTAGCCGAAAAAAGCACCAGGCGAAACGGCGAGCATCGCAGAAGACAAGACTCTCCAAGAAACAGAATGAGAGAATATCGCAAACAGATACAGCGCTGCTATCGTTTTGCTTCCCCCTAAGGAAGCCGTCTTAAGAAGATGAGGTGCTTCGCCCTAGGCATCCGGAACCGCCTCGATAAACGCCGCATTATTCAGGATTTACTACGTAGAATTTCCCCAACCGTCGTCCCTGGAGAGGCCTTACCCACGAAGGCATGATGACCCTGCCGCATTAATTAGGGCATCATTGCGTGGGCTGTCTAAACCAGATCGCCCCATCCAAAGCGTGCCACCTGGACTTATACTCCCTATGCCCGAACCTACGCTTCGAACTAGGGAGTGGAGGGCATGTGTTGGGGGATAAAATCGTCATTGCATCAATATTCGTGCGAGGGGACTAAGACCGACTCCATCCCTTCGCCTGTCAAGATATCCCCGAGCTTCCCGTAGTTCGGCTTCCCCGAGCTTCCCGTAGTTCGGCTTCCCCGAGCTTCCCGTAGTTCGGCTTCCCCGAGCTTCCATAGCTCGGCTCCCTCGAGCTTCCATAGCTCGGCTCCTTCGAGCTTCCATAGCTCGGCTCCCTCGAGCTTCCATAGCTCATCTCTCCCGAGCTTCCATAGCTCGGCTCTCCCGAGCTTCCATAACTCGGCTCCCTCGAGCTTCCATAGCTCACCTCTTCCGAGCTTCCATAGCTCGGCTCCCTCGAGCTTCCATAGCTCGCCTCTTCCGAGCTTCCATAGCTCACCTCTCCCGAGCTTCCATAGCTCGGCTCCCCCGATCTTCCATAGCTCGCCTCTTTCGAGCATCCATAGCTCGGTTCTCCCGAGCTTCCATAGCTCGGCTCCCCGAGCTTCCATGGCTCGCCTCTCCCAAGCTTCCTGTAGCTCGTTTCATCCGAGCTTCCATGGCTCGGCTTTACTGAGCGATCCACGATCCAATACTCACCTCCGCGGAACCTAACGTGGGAGAGCCTAGGCCTAGCGTAACAACATCCCAGACAAGGAATCATGTTGAGAAGTGGTCTAGAACCTAACACGGCTACATGGGACCTACACACCTACCTGATCTCAAGCCATCAATGAGCTCTCCTGGCCGTCGATCCCCTAACAAACAAGATATGGATCCCAACAGCCCCACAACGGCCCGATTCGATCCATCTTCGTATCTTAACAACTTTTGAACCTTCCAGAAGGCGCTCAAGATTCAGGTGACAACCTATAAATATGACACTCCCAGATTCCCTCAGGTATGCGCTCACACCCTCACTCTCACTCTCCCGCTCTCGCCAGCTGCTCGTCGGTGCTCTTTCCCTCCAGAGCTCCCGATCGGCCGCCCCTGGAGAGACTCACCGGAGAGATTCACCTTCCCATTTTCTAATTGATCGCCGATTTCCTCCCACTGACTTGAGCGTCGGAGGGTCTTCCGCGGAGGGCCACCCCCAACGCCTCTCGCGCGAGGACTTGTGTGCAGGTCTGCCCCAGGAGATCGACTGCGCCTGAGTCGAAGGACGGATCCCGGCGGCAACAATTATGCATGAAACAAAGTTTAGATGAAAGAATACCTTGCCTCGACGGATAGTCACTGGTGACGATCAAACAGATATGAAGACTGAATTCATAAAAACTAAACTAAATTTGTTCTCAATGATTCAATATGAATAGGGACTCTGATACTAATTGTTGAAAATTAAATCTAAATCTTTGGTGAAAACTATCACCACGAAGCCCAAGAATTATTCATATTCAATCATCAAGAATCTATAAACGATAAACGAAAGCATACCTTCTAGATTAACATGTACTCCCAAAGAGCCCTTTAGAATTTTCTCTAAGATTTTTTTCTTGGGATTCATAGAAGAAAATCGTACGTGCGATTCAGGGACCATAACCGCTATATATAGATAATTTCATCATTATCATTTGGTATTTCTATTTTAGCCCATCATAAAAATAAAAATAACCCTTTAGATCTCTACAGCTCACACCTTATCAGATACATTAAAGCTCAAATTACTAAAACCTTAGCAAATTACTTTTAATTTAGGCTTAACTATATTTGATAGTCCATAATACATAATTATTTCACATATAAGTTTAATATTAAATTAATAATCCAACAGTACATTCAGGTCGTCTCCAAGAACAACCATGAATTTTGGTTCATGGGTTTTATGAACTACGTTGGAGCTGTAAAGGGCTTACAGGAAGCTTTGCAGGCTGTGCATACCTTGCAACCTTAGAGAGGGCTGTGGGATTTTGATCATTAAATTTGCGCGTCCCCTCTTCCCCAAGGAATCTATGTGCAATAGATATATACTTTTGGAATTATTAACAAGCATCTGCCTGCCTATATGATTTACTCTCCCTGATCTCTTTGTACCACTACCCATTAAAGCAGTAATTTTAGGTATTCAATTTGTATCTTAATTGGGTGGTGTAATTGTTTGACCAACTGGCAAACAGGCAAACAGTTTACCTTCTTGGTTAGATTAGACACTCACCTATAGTTTTACAAGGTTCCATTTGAACTGTTGGATATTTTGTTTCTGTTTTATTTGATCTAGTGGATGTCAAGGTATGTTTGAAGAACTGATTAGCTAGGACTCTTGCAGGCAACAATGGCTGGGAGAAATTCTCAAACTCGGAAGGGTCTATGTTATAACATTTTAGATTAATGCTTAGTGATGGATATTCTTTCGGTTGAAAGAATGATCCCATATTTGTCTTTTATTAGACAGTTAACTGCATGGGAGTTCATATTGCCTACGAGTCATTGAAAGCATCAGAGCTCGCACCTAACCGCTGCAGCCATGGAACCATGCATGTATAACTGGATAAAATTAAAGTCATGAAAATGGAATTGTGAAATTCTTTTTTGGAGATTAATTAAAAGGGGTGCAACTCGGGCTCATGAAACTTGAGTTTTTCTTAACCCTAATCCTAATCCTATTTGTAAAACCTCAACCCTAACCCTAACCCTAACCCTAACCCTAACCCTATTGTAAAACCTCAACCCTAATCCTATTTTAAAAATCGGATTCGGATTGAGTTTCGGATTGAAATTCGGGTTGATAGGAAAAAAAAAAAAAAAGCTTTTTTCAAAGTAAATACCAAATTATGGATCCCAAGATGAAAAAATAAAATCCCTCATTGAACGCATAAGCTAAACTCGGGGCTTTAACATTGTATTAAAAAAGTCTTACCTGAATTGAAGAAAAAAATGATGAATGGGCCACGGGCACGACCACTTCCCTGCTACAATTTTATTGCACTTGGTTATTTTATTTCATGGGCTCCTCTTGCGATAAAAGCTAAAAAAAAAAAAAAGCTCTAATTTCAGCTCGATGCTCACTGCCACAATCCGAAGCATTTTGAAAACCATCCCTGCACATTTACCAAAATACCCTCCATCACATCTTTCATTAGTCCATTCATTTCGGTCTGATCGAACTAACCTACATCCATTTTTGTCATTTCAAACACTAAAAAACCCCTCGGTTCGCAGAAGGCACGACCTTCCTCTGCCTCTCTCTCTCGCTGCAACGCCTCGTTGCAGGGATGGCGGTGTCATAAACAAAGAAGAGGAGGAGGCGGGAAGTGAAACGAAATATGCGGATGGTTCGCTTTTATGTTTGTCCTTTTTCTCGCCTACGACCGACTGCCTTACCCTTCTTCCCCTCAAGTTGGTCATCTCGTCCGAACCGATTAGCGCCCTCAATGCTTCCAAAAATCTGGTACCGATAAGTTACTTCCGTTCGGGTAACCCTCGGGTTCGTGTTATTTTGGGTTCAGATTGCGGTTAATCCTAACCCAGGTCAATTATAAATCAATCTGGGTTAAATCTGAATATTTTGGGTTTGGATTGGATAAATATGAGTTTAAACATTACTGTAAATCAGGTTTGATGGATCAAGTTCGGATGAATCCGAATTCGATCCAAGTTGCACCCTATTAATTAACGAGGAAAGATCTTTATTATTATCAAATAGTAGAACTATGTTCTGTGCTAGTCTTTATCGGCAGTTGACCGGTTTGCATAGCTGCGATGGCCTCATTGCCCCAAGGCAGAGATCTGCGGCAGTGGGTGACGTTAGCCTTGTGCGCAATTCTAGAAGTAAGGGGTACTCTTGTTTTTATGCTAACTTTTGGTAGGTGGACTTCCCGATGAGCTGGTTATTTTAAGCAAGGCAATATGTGATTGCTTTTCTCAAGGCAAAGTAATGGCAAGGAGATGGAGTTGGACTAATGACGTAGAAATATCGTGAATGTGCTGCTGCTGTTGAATCAGCTGAAGAAAAGCTCCAAAAAATTTAATTTTTAAGCTTGATTAAATTTTTTTTTTTTATACATGGTCGAACTAAACATGAATATTGGCTTCAAATCTAACTTGGATCAATCTTGATTCAAGCTTGAATTGATTTCGACTGTATACAAGATTGTCAAGCTGATTAATTAGGCGCATGGCTTGGTTGGAATCAAGCTTGAAATAATAGCAAACAAATCAAGATTTTTTCTATTACTATAATTACTATGAGAAAGAAAATCTTGTGCACGTTTCATTGCTCAATATATATATATATTCTTTTTAGAATTTTTCTATGTTCCTTTGTAACTTGGCTTGTACTTCATGCACATTTCTTAAAATCTCACTAAAAGAATTGTTAAGAAAAAGATAAAATGGTATGTTCCAAAAATTCTATTTGATTGTCATTCCCTATTTTTACTGGTAACTAAATCTTAGAAAATAAGATTTTTAATTTTTGACCTATATTTATACGCATCAACATATGAGTAAAGACCTCATGCTCTTTCGTTGTATGTATATCCTTATGTACTAGTTCTTGTTTTTACAAGAGTCTTAGTTATATAACAAAAATGTTATTATGCATAATTTTGCAAGTGATTGTTGATTTGTTTGAGTTTTTATAGATGATAATGTAATCTTGTATCATGATGGCTATGACAAAGGTCCATGGAGGTTAGATCTTGATAAACATCATATGGATTTGTTGTATCATCGAGGATAGAAAGAGTAGATTAGTGAGAAATAGAATTGAATAGCTGAGAAAAAGAAAACAAGTTTCTAATGACCAACTTAAAGCATGCGTTACAAGCTTCTCCATTAGAAACCAAAAACTTTAGAGAAATATGTTGAATGGCGTGAAATCATGCGAGGTGTATGTTGATTGCCTGCGATGAAATTTTATTTCATTTATTATATTTATTTACTTTATAATCAATATTTTAGTATCATGTTATTTTTATCATGGATAGTGTAAATCATTCCTTTGTTATGTTACCTTAATTAGTTGGCATCAAGAGATTGCTTTGGTATTCTATAATAGTTTTTATACTATTATGTGTTAACCTATTGAAAAAAATGATGTTTATATTATTAAGATAGAAAATAGAGTAGAAAGGAAAGTAGCTATTAATGGACTTAAAAATGTAGAATTTAGATAGATATTGAAAAATGAAGAACATGCCACACTTTTAAGCATATATATATATATATATATATATATAGTACAAATTTCTAAATTCAGTGATATATAATTTCAGACATTGGAGGAAAATTAGTGAATATAACATTAGGCAAATATAATATCATCAAAATGTAACTACAATAACCATTTTTTTGTTTGATGATAATACAATAAAACTAGCATATAATTATATTGATTATTTTAATTTTATTAGATACTTTTATTTTTTTCTAAGCTTTAATAATTTTATAAAGTACATACCAAATCATATGCTAAGAATTAATAAAATTTCTAAATTATGCCCATACATCTCTATAAACACATTTTTTATTACCCATGATTAATACTTTTCTTCTTGCACTTAATTAGTAGAACTCATAAATTAAAAATTTTTTCACTATAGGCAAGAATCACCATCATTCAGTCTTTAATTTTGATTTATCAAATCACTTCCCATTTTGTTAATTTCATTAATTACATATCATATTAAATACTATGAACTTAAAAATGTCTAAACTACACCCCACATTTGTTGGTAAATAGATTTTCTGCTGCCTATGATTACTACCCTTCTTTTTGCAATTAATTAGCATGAATAATGCATTGAATTTTTGTCACTACATATTTTGTTATATATTAGAGATCATTATCCTTATTATATTTAATTCTTATTTATTCAATCACTTATCATTTTGTTAATTTTATTAAGTACATATCAAATTAGAGATAATATGCCTATACATCATAATAACCATACTTTCTATTGTCAATGATTAGTACTTTTTGCCTTGCATTTAATTGGCATGAATAATAAATTTTATTTTTGTTACTATATCTTAATTATATAACAATAAAATCTTATTTTATCTACCACCTAGTTGAGTTTTCAATTCACATAGACGGTATGCTTATGTAATAGACCCATTTCATCATAAGCTGATATATGGTCACTCAAAGTTCTAGCTAGTGAAGGATCAACCTCAGCCTATTGAATCCTCCCACATGTTTAAGAGGAAGAGAAGAGGAAAGGTTGAGGCAACAACAACGTCAGAATTTATTAAATAACCCCTATTCGATACTTGGCAAATTATTAGCCGAAAAAAATCATTATAAAAAAAATTATAATTGGGTTTTAACTTATTTTAACTTAACCCATTCATTTTTAATTGGGTTTCCACCAATTACAAAACTCAAGTAGGATCCTTAAGAATCTTTTTTTTTTTTTTTTTTTTTTTTGTGCAGTCGGATGATCATACCAACCTAGGATGACTCAAGCCCAATCTATCAAAATACAAAAGTTGGATAAGGATAAGAGGACAACGGTCTCCAGGCTGCCATTGCCAAAATCTAGAATGATCGGCCACCCTAGCGGTAATCCAATCAGCCGCAGAATTGGTTTCCCTATATGTATGACAGATCTGGATGATATCAACCCCTAAAGAAGAAATCGAATATCTGATCAAAGGATTGGTTGGCAATTGGTTACAATGATCCTGACGAAGCCACCGAATCACGATGAGGTCATCCCCTCAAGGATAATGCGACGGGCTTCAAGACTGCGAATAGCACAGGAAACCCCCGCCAAGCAGCGTAAAGCTCCGCAAGCGGCACTGAGGAATCCAGAAAACTAAATCCACCAGCAGACAGCAGAGCTCCATCAGATCTCCAGATGACATAACCCGATCCAGCAGATCTGCCACGAACACTTCCATCAAAATTGATTTTGACAAACCTAGAGGAGAGGATTCCCAAGAAATAAAGATTGTACGCCTTAAGAATCTTTTAGGTTATTGGAACATTCATGGCTAGCTAAGATCGACTAATACCCAAACCTAACCCAACGCACCAGGAATTAAGAGACACTCAATCAAGGTTAGGATCATGTATAAGATAACAAAATATTCACCGTTTGTTATATGTAGAAGGAATTTTAATAATGATTTGACTTGAACTGATCTTAAGAGTAAGGCAATATATTTTTATTCTGAAGGCCCAAACTACATAATCATCTCCACCCTACATACATGAGGGTTGAGGCTATTAGCAAACCTTGCTACAAACGCATACGTTTACCAAAGTGCCTACACAAATTCCATTTTCGTATCCCTCAGCCATGCACTCATTATCACATGAATAAGAGCCATCACATCTGGCTGGGTATTTGTTTAAAGCCTTGCACAACTTTGCCTCCACCACATTGGTCTTCATCTCTGTTAAGAAATAGCGAAGATATAGTCAATATGGCGTATGCAGTTTTTAAATATATTAAATTAACTAAAATTTCTTTAATTAGCTGCTATGAGAAGAAAAAAAAAAAGATAAGAGGAATGAGAGAGAGAGAGAGAGGAGAGGGAGGGAGATAAAAGGAAAGCAAAGAACCAGAAGCTGTGTAGAGGAGCAAGAGCAAGAGCATAATTGGAAATATTTTTTGAGAGCACTCCATTGTAGCACCCTATCAAATACACACGATAAAAGGAGAGAAGATAATGTAAAAAGAAAAAATGAGAAACTAATTGTTTATATAGAACGATTGAGGAGGGGTTCTTTGAGGTAGTGATGCAATGCTCTTGGGTGATAGCTAAGCAAAAACTGGCTATGCCAACTGGCTTACTAGCTCTATCTCTATTACTCTTAAAATCAATAAAATTGATCTTATCATCTATAAATTAGGTAAACTACAAGAAAACATCTAAATTACACCTATATATCATAATTAACACATTTATTATTGCCCATAATTAATATTTTTTCTTTTTACACTTAATTAGCATGAATAGTAAAAAATTTATTACTACATCTTTAATTACATAATAGAAACCACTATCATTATTATCTTTAATTCTTATTTATCAAATAAGTTACCATTTTGTTAATTTTATTAAGTGCATACCAAATTAGATATTAAGAATTTTGGGTAATAACTAATTCTTATTTAGCAAAAATAATTATATCTAGTAATCATATTAATCATGTTATCTTATTTGTTATGTTGTTTAAATTGTTTAAGAAAAATATAATTTGTTATCATTAGTTATTATAATTTCTTTAAAAAATTTATCATTTTATATATAATTTAAATTTAATAGGGGAAAACTCACGTCGAGATAGTATTGGATCAACAAATTTTAAGTCATAAATAATCTCTATACTAATATCTATTGAATTATAATGATACATAGAATAAATGGATGTATACTAATTGAATCAATTGCTAGAATTTCTTTTTAATGTGATAACAACCGATTATTATAGTGACGGAATGAGATTTTTATAATTAATAGATGTTAAGAAAAACATCTTTAACCAATTCACATGATTAATGGGTTGGGGTCACAAATATGTGATGCAAACTTGTTTAGCTACTTGAATAACTCTTCTTTATTCATTTTTGTTTCCTAATTCATTTATCAGTCAATCTACATAACCATGTTATTAGGATTAGGTACAATCAGTTTGGCCTGTCTCATTTTTTATCATACTCATTCATATTGTTTATATAAAAGTTTCACTTAAAATGCATGTTATTTGTGTAATGTTTCTGAGGACATGGTGCAATGTAGCACCTAACCACCATTTATACAAACTCAAAGAATGTATTAAAAAAAAATAAAAAGTAAAAGCCAAGAGTGATGAGGAGTGGGAAAGGATTCTGACAAAGGTCTAAGAATGCATACATGGCTCGTGTATATTGTATTGAATAAGCACCGATTTATCTGCAAGACGAAGTTGTCCATCATCCTATAATTAAAAGACCATTCTAGTGGTTGTACCTGCATATTTGACACAATTATATAGCATTAAACGAAATGTTTAGACTGTGTTTAATTATTTTATTTTTGTAAAATATTTTTTATACTTTTTATTTCTATAAAAATGCACTTAATAAATGAAAACAACAATATTTTATATTTTATTTTATGATAAATTAGTTGTTTAAAACAATAAACAAAAACAAAGTTTATATGAATATCATGTTCTCTATTTTGACGTTCTTTAACCTTTCTTTTGATGGAAATAATAAAAATATTTCTATTTTTTATTATTTATAGTATTTTTTAAAAAATATATTCTTATTTTTAATCATTAAACAAATTTGTATAATTTTTTTATTTTTTATATTACAATAATAATAATAACGTATTAATCTCAAACTAATTTGGATCGATTATATGTATCTTTTTTTTTATTTAGCTTAGTTTTGAGTTATATTTTTTATAATATATAAAGATTTTAAATTTGTTTAATTACTTTCTTTCATTTAATTTTTGATTTACCTTTAACTTAAATTTTTTTATTGTTTATAAAATAAAAAAAGGTTTATTATCGAAAATCAAACAATGTTTGACTGCAATGTTCTTAATGTCACCATTTTCTCAATTATTCAATGAGGTCCTCCACTCAAATTTAATAAAGATATAAATTACTTTGATGTCATTCATTCAGCTTGTTCAAATTTTTGACCATATGATGCATAGTCTTGGATCTCTAAATCATATAATTTTCATTGTGTAAATATTTTAGGGATATATATCACATTAAAATGGCTTGTATCATTGATACGAAATCTTCATCATCTAATTAAATCTAGATCTAGCCAAAACTAGATGTCAAGTATAGGCTATTTGAATTCTCTTTCTATATGCATATATATATATATATATATAGAAATGGACTTAACTACACTCAGATTCGATCATCCTTTCCACTCTTAAATCTATATAAATCATGAATTTATTCAGGCATTACCTTCTTTAACCTTTTTAATCGTCCATCTATTAGAGCTGGACTTGACTGCATGCACCTCAGATTTGGTTCTCCTATAAATCTTTAGATCGGCATCGATCTTGAAGTCATCCCGAATCTGTAATTCATATAGATTTAAGGGTGAAAAAGGCAACCAAATCTGGACTTGACCGCATATTGAGTGTAGCAAAGTCCAGCTCTAATAAATGAGTGATTTATAATGCCAAAGGGAAACGACTTTGTGCACCGCTTGCGGTGCATCGTGCACCGGGGCGCGGCATTGAACGCGTCGCAACGGGAGCGCGGCCAATTGCGCCCTTCCTGCACCGGCAGGAAGCCATGCCAAAGAGCTATGCCTGAATAAATTCAGGCAGGGCACGAGCTTAAGATTTATGACATGGCCTAGCTAAGCCTGATTCCAAGCTTGGTCTACCGGGGCTAGAGCCCAAACACTGGCCAGCCTAGGCGATGACACGTTTCGACAAGGCCTGGTCTGACTCTGGCTTGGCCCATCAACACTCTTGGCCATTACCATGGAATATTAGTTGGCCTTGGTGAGGAGAGCTGAATGCTTTCTCCTTCTGAGATCCCACCTAAAGACTAATACCTTTTATTGGGGACCAGCTGGTATGTAGGCAGAAAAAGTTCATTGTTTTCAGAAAAGCAGGGGATGTAATGAAACACTCGATTGGATACTGGGATCTCTCACACTTTTCATTCCTTAATGGATGATGTATCAACCAATGCAGCTTTGATACTTGCATTGATTCATCATCCATAGCTTTAATGATTTTTGTGGCAGGAGGATGATAGCCTCGTGGTGGGTATCTGCAGATCAAATCCTTGTGGGGTATATCCCAGGACTTGAATGCTTTTGATGCCCGAGTGCATGTCAGTGCAACTTGGTGCAACTTGTTGAGAATTAATGCAGAGTTTGGGCCAAGCGTGGCTATTTGACAATAACGGCATATCATGGGGAAGAAGAATCAAGAAATAATGATGCTTGATGCATGAGAAGAAATTTGTTTCACCAATTGGATGCAAAATTATGGGACCTGACTTGAAAATATGGCCAAAAAATAGTCTAATTATCTCAGATACTGAAGTAAAGTTCTTCCAAGTTACGAGATGGCTAGATGATTTGCTAAACCCTTCCACATGCTCCATGCTCAGCACTGAGCGACATGATCTTGGACCTTCAGCCAATCCAGCATGTCTCAAAATCTCATGATTTTTGCCATGTACTACTACTACTTAAAGAACAAAGTATTCTTTTCCTATGAGCAACTTTGATGTTATCTTGAATAATTTTTCTTTCCTTTTTTTTTTTTTTGTCGAGAAGAAAGGAGAGGCTAAAGCCTCACCAAATTCATGAGAAGAAGAAAGAATGCCAAGGAAAATGAATCATGTCAGAGCACAGTCTTCATACTGGAAGTAGGAGAGAGTAAAAGAAGTCCCACAAAACAGTCTTCACACTGGCATATCATCTTGAATAAGTTGGCAATTGGATGAACTGCGTATACTTTACATAGCTCTAATGGTGACTAGGAGATTATAATAGCTCAATTTGAAACAAAATATGGTACCAATTAAGGCTCAGTTTGTGCTCAGCTGGGACAAATAGTTAAATTTATAAATCTCAGTCCAGGTTAGAGCTGGTAAATAATCAGGAAACACCATCTATAGGGTAGTCGGTACTACTTGATTTATAAGTCCAAGAACCCATGCTTTGTTGGGGACCATAAATAAATGGCCTAATCTTATCATATCCAGCACATTTGAAAGGCCATGTGTCACCTATTCGATCCAGTGGGACCTTCTCCTCTTCCCTCGAGGTTGGAGGGCCAAGGCGGCCATTCTCCCCTCTGAAAAGAATATATACATTTATCTCCTTGGACCATCCTTTGGACCACAAGGGCTCCGTGAAAGTTGACTGAGCCCTCGTTGGATTCATCAAGGCCTGACTTTTTGACTCGGGCGCACCCACCTTGTAGTGAGTGAGGGATTGATTCACCAGCCTGCACCGTTGAATAGATTTCAAACCCTGAAAAAAGAGAAGGCCACCTTCCAACCTCTAGACAAGGGACAAAGCTCCAAAGTCGAAGAGTGGTCCACAAAGAGGAGTTGATTCAAGAATCCGATAACGTCATGTGAGTTTCCATCTCCCAATGCTCATCAGACAATGATGCAATGGGATCCTTTGCAAACCTTTCCTTATATGGTATCTCACAAGCTTCAATGTGATTGATGGAGTTAGCACCAACAAGTGGCAAGCCCAATTAGTGTGCGTCAGGTCTGATCCTGATAGGCAGACATGGTCCAAACTCAACTTGCTTACTGCCTACAATTTTGTTAGATAGTGTTAGACTATCTTGGGATCATTGAGTGGCGCCAAAATTGTTGCCAATCTTTCAGGCCATAGCTTCACCAGGCTGCTCTAGCGTTGCATCATGTCTCCAATATTAGAGTCATGCCTTTTGAGATCCTCTATTGTTTGGGCCAACTTAACTAGATCCAAATACATCAGTTCCTATTATTGCATAAGGATGTAATGTTAGAGATCTATTAAAAATCTACACAGTAATATTGTATAGATTAATCCATAAAATAATAACAGAATCAATGTATTACTTCTAGCCATTGTTTATGATCGTACTAGAGGGACCTAATCTTTCTCTGCTTCCGTATGGTTTTCTCACATACGATACGATATCAAAAACCTTAGAAGAGATCTCTATTTATAAAGACTTTCTTAACTCCCTTCCATCGCCTACTCTCATTAATGTAGGCATTTTAAATTTTCAAAAGAGATATAGTTATCACTCAATAATTAGTGGATGAATATTGTTGAGAGTTATCTCAAGATATATCTGCAGGTGGTTATCAAATAAAATAAAATAGGACCATCATCAATGCGATACTACATATAAAAGTCATGCAATGAGAAAAGTTTGGCTGCAATGTTGCCATTAGACCAGAGGTGACATTATGATGGTCGAGTTAGAAGTTCTCTCTTTGGGGTTTAAGTGAGGGAAATCTAACTTTCATAGATGCACAATTTAAGAATCCAGCTTGTACCTCCAGTTACTAACCAGAGAATTGTAAGCATTAAAATGCATTCTCATTCACAAGTATGGAAAGACTATTAAGAAAAAGGAGGGAAGCCATTAACATTATAATTACACAGATCCAGAATTCTTGAGAATGCCTTCGTGGAATCTAGAATCTTTGGTTACTGAACAACCAATGTGTCCACCGAGACATATCCAGTTCACAAGTGAAGAAAAACCATTTGAAACAGTTGAATTCATCACTCATGTAATTCAGGCTAGATACTGTTGGGATTGTTTCCAACTCAGATTATTTTTGGGAAGAAAAATCAAGGAAGAAGAAGGGTTTTCTCTCAAGAATAAATTGATCTATCTCGTTTCATTAAGCACATCACCATATAAATATTGTTTCTTATTTCTATGGATAAGCATAATCCTTATGATCTTATCCATCAAGGCTATCCTATCAAATCATAAAAAGATAGGCTCATTATTTAAAAAACTAACTCAGACTAAATAAAATAAAATAAAATACTAACAAACTAACAACCATTATCTTTTAACACTCCCCTTTAATGGTTGTTCTTGAATACCCATGAGATCTCTAAAGTGAATGAATTTCTCCTTGGGTAGTGCCTTGGTGAAGATATCTGCAATTTGGTCTTCAGTCTTCACATACTTGACTTCAATTTCTTTTTCTTCTACCATATCTCTAATGAAATGGTACTTGATTTTGATATGCTTGGTGCGGCTGTGATATATAGGATTCTTTGTCATAGAAATAGTAGATTTGTTGTCACATAGCAGAGTAGTAGCTTCTTCTTGCTTTTCACCCATATCTTCAAGTATTCTTCTCAACCAAATTATTTGTTGAGCTACCAAAGTTGTTGAAACATATTCTGCTTCAGAAGAAGATAATGCCACTGTATCTTGCTTCTTGGATGCCCAAGATATGAACCTGATCCATAAAAAAATGCATATCCTGATGTGCTTTTCATGTCATCATACTTCCAGCCCAATCACTATCACAAAATCCAACTAATTTCATCATATCATTCTGTTTCTTTCATATATGATCCCATAATCTTTAGTACCTTTGATGTATCTCAAGACTCTTTTTGCTTGTCCAAAGTGAATATTACTTGGCTTTTGCATAAATCTGGAAAGTAAATTTGATGCAAACATTATGTCTAGCCTTGTAATTGTTAGATATAATAAGCTTCCAATAATGCTTCTGTATAATTGTGCATTTGCTTCACCACTTTCATCTTCTTTCATCAACTTATCATTTACCACAAAAGGTGTTTCCACACTATTGCAACTTTCCATGTTGAATTTTTTGAGAATGCCTTCTACATACTTCTTTTGACTGATAAATATACCATATTTTCTTTGACTTATTTCAATTCCCAAAAAATAATGAAGCAAACCCATATCATTCATTTCATATCTTCTCATCATATTATTTTGAAAGTCAAGATCATATTCTCATTATTACCAGTAATAATTAAATCATCAACATAAAGAGAGACAATGAGAATATCATTACCTTGCTTCTTCACATAAAGTGTTGGTTCACTTGGACTTTTTAGAAAACCTTTTTCATTGAAGTAGGTGTCAATTTGAGAGTACCATGCTCTGGGTGCTTGCTTCAGCCCATATAATGCTTTCTTTAACTTGTATACTTTATTTTCTTGACCTTTGATGATGAAGCCTTGAGGTTGTTCAACATAAATTTCTTCTTCTAATACTCCATTCAAGAATGTAGACTTTATATCTAGTTGATGTAGTTTCCAACTTTTATTATATAGAAATAAGAGTTCTAATTGTATCATGTCTAGCAACAGGTGCAAAAGTTTCTTGATAATCAATACCAGGTAATTGAGAGTATCCCTTTGCTACTAATCTTTCTTTGTGTCTTTGAATGGTGCCATCTGGATTGTGTTTTGTTTTGTAGATCCATTTCAAGCCAATGACTTCCTTATCACTTGGTTTCTTCACTAATTCCCAAGTTTTGTTCTTCTCAATCATATTGATTTCTTCTTACATTGCCTTGTTCCACACTTCTTCTTGCATAGCATTTTCATAAGTTTCAGGCTCAATCATGCAGAAATTACAAGAAGCATAAATGTCACTTAACCTTCTCATTTTATAGGAGTAGAACTTGAAGATGGACTTGAACTTGGAGAAGTTTGTGGTAAACCTTCAACCTCATTTTCTTCATTTTGAGCATCATAGATTTCTTCATCTTGAGGAATAATATTTTCTTCAACTTTCTTTTGCTTCCAATCCCAAGCAACTTTCTCATTGAAAATAACATCTCTTCTTATGATAACTTGATTTTGCTTCAAGCTGAAAAGTTTGTAACCTTTTGATTTAGAACTGTATCCAACAAAGATACATTTTTCACTAACTTCATCAAGTTTATGCCTCCTTTCCTTTGGAATATGTGCATAGCACACACATCCAAAGATTTTGAAATGCTTCACTGAAGGCTTTTTACCATGCTAGGCTTCAAATGGTGTCATATTTTGAAGAGCTTTTGTTGGACATCTATTCATCAGATAAACTACTGTATTCACTGCTTCTGCCCAATAAGAATTTGGAAGGCCTTTGTCTTTGAGCATAGATCTATACATCTCAACAATAGTACGATTCTTTCTTTCTGCAACTCCATTTTGCTCTGGTGTATAGCTAACAGTCAATTATCTTTGTATACCATCATCTTCACAAAATTTCTCAAATTCATTTGAATTGTATTCACCACCTCTATCACTTCTCAGCACCTTGATATACTGCCCACTTTGTCTTTCCACAAGATTTTTAAACTTCTTAAAGATAAGAAATGCCTCTGATTTATGTCTCATAAAATATACCCATATCATCCTTGAATAGTCATCAATAAAAATAATGAAGTAGATGTTACCTGCATGAGAAGGAGTTTTCATAGGCCCACATATGTCAGTATGAATAAGCTCCAATGGTGCTTTGGCTCTCCATACATGCTCTTTTGGAAATGCCTTTCTATGTTGTTTTCCAAGTGCACATCCTTCACAAGGTTCTTCCTTGTCATATATGCTGGTAGACCATACACCATATTCTTTTGATATAAACTTCTCAAACTTTGAAAATTTAAGTGCCCAAACCTTTTGTGCCATAGCCATGACTCATCATTTACCTCCATCTTCCATGCAGCATTCTTTGCATAGTGCAAAATAAGAGGAAAACTTCTATTTTCTCCATCTTGATATTTGCCATAAGTTCCTTTTTCATCCCTCTGTCATATAACTTGCAAACATTATTTTCAAAGTGTACCATATGCCCATGCTCAATCAGTTGTCCAACACTCAAGAGATTTTGCTTCAAATCTGGAACAAGTAAAACATCATGAATGAATTTTCTTCCTCTCTTGGTATTGATTTCAATTGTCTTTGCCTCTTGCTTGGACTATTGCACCATTGCCCATCTTCACTTGTGAAATTGAAGAACTGTCAATATCCATAAAATAGACTTGTCACCAGTCATGTATTGCTGCAACCACTGTCAAGATACCACATATTATTATTTTGCTCTTCTGCAGTTTGACATGCATATTGCATATAGTGTGCTTTGTTGACCTTCATTTTCTTTTGAGAAGTGTGCTTGTTTACTTGCTTTGTATCTGCAATCTTTTTTAATATGTCCAAACTTTTTGCAATTATAACATTGGGGTTTTCCCCTAAACCAGCATCTTTTTCAGCATGAGAAGACCTTTTACATATATTGCACCTTTGTTGAGTGCTCTCATCATATTGCCTTTTTGAAAAATTATTTCTTTACATTTTTCTACCTCTTCCTTTCATATTTCTTCCTCTTTCCCTATTTTGGTTTTCACCTCTGAATGACTCTCTTTTGATTGGAGCATGACTAGGTGATTATTTTTAAAAATTTTTATCAACCATTTTGAGTTTAGATTGAAATGCACTTTCAATTGATGATTCTTTTTGCCTAAACAATCTTTGCTCATGAGCTTCAAGAGATCCCATTAATTCATGAACACTTAATTCAGAAAGATCTTTAGATTCTTCAACAATTGCAACTATTATATCAAATTTTGGAGATAAACTAGCCAAGATTTTTTTACATATTCTTCGCTCGGTGATGGTTTCACCATAGCTCTTCATTTGATTAACAGTCTCCGTAATTTTGGAGAAGTAATCCTTCAATTTTTCATTTTCTTGCATTCAAAAATATCTAACCTCTTCTTAGAGTTTGAAGTTTGATAGCTCTTACCTTTATGTTGCCTCAAAATTCCTCCCGCAAGATATCTCATGCCTTCTTTGATTTGGTGGCTCTAATAATTATTGGAAAAATTTTCTCAGATACAGCTTGTTGGATAAAGAATAGGGCTTTGGCATCCTTCTTTTTGTAGTCCTTCAGTTGCTCCTTCTGATTATTTGTTGGATTAACTGGGTCTTCGTACCCGTTCTCAACTATATTCCATACTTCTTGTGAAATAAAAAGGGTCTTCATCTTGATGCTTCAATAATCATAATTTTCTCCATCAAAAATAGGGATAGAAGGTTGATGAATATTCATTCCAATATTGCTTGGGGTTGCCATCAAGTCCACTTACCAAGGACTTTTCTTTCTTTTCAAGAACAAGAAAAATTCTAACGGCTGCCGGCAAGAAAGAAAACTTCCAAACATGGCTGCAAAATCGTGGCTCTTTTTTTTTTTTCCTTTGAGAAGGAATCTCTTGCCAAAAGTAACCACAGATCAAGAAGTTGCCCTAACGCCAAAGTTTTTTTTTTTTAAGAAAACCTGACGCGTTGATGGCAAGTCAAAGGTCGTTGCTTTAAAGATTGCCTTGGAGATCCGTGAAGAGCTCGTCAACGCAAAAAGGTAGCGTCACGGCTACTTCACGGGCACGGCTATTTCACGCGCGTTGCTGATTTTTTTTTTTTTTTTTTTTTTTTTTGGAAAGTGGAAATTGCAAGATCAAAGAACCTTGTGGAAGAACTCGTCAGTTACGCGTGGAAGGAAAGCACCGCTTCGGTCTTTTCGTCCTCCTCACCTTCACCGGCTTTCTTCGCCTTCGTTACTATCAACAAAATCAAGAAAGCAAGATTTCTTTTTTTCTTGTTTCTTCGATTTTGCTTTGAATCTGATAGAATCGGAAACCAGGCTCTGATACTAATTTTTGTTGGGATTGTTTTCAACTCAGATTCAGAAATCAAGGAAAAAGAAAGGTTTTCTCTCAAGAATAAAATTGATCTATCTCGTTTCATTAAGCACATCACCATATAAATATTATTTTTTATTTCTACGGATAAGCATAATCCTCTTATGATCTTATCCATCTAAGGCTATCCTATCAAATCATAAAAAGATAGGCTCATTATTTAAAAAACTAACTCAGACTAAATAAAATAAAATAAAATACTAACAAACTAACAACCATTATCTTTTAACAGATACAACCCAAAGCAAACTTTTGATTATATATACATGAACATTAAGTTAGATGGAGGTAATCAATGTAACTATGAGCCAGTCAATGTACATCATCAGTCACTGAATTGCTTTATGGCTAGTGGTTGGTATTTTACAAGAATTTATGCTGTAATGCGGAAGAGAAACAGGTTGCAAGAATGAGAGGGTCAAACCATGAAAGAAGATAGACTTTTTAACATGAGGTGTCTTTGGATGCCAATCATTAAAAGTCGCAAAGGCATGGGAAGAAAGAAGTTTTCTTTCTTTCCTCTTCTTCTTAGTCTTATTTTTTTGTGCAGAGAGGTTCATAGGTTGATAAAATGGAAGATGAATCGATCAAATCCTACAATGGCGGGGCCTAAATTCAGATAACTAGCATAGAAATTAAAGAACTTTAATTACTAGTTTTCTCAGTTGGAGCAACTTGTTTAATAGCTGAAACTAAAGCATAAAAATAAAGATCTGATACTGTTTATCTTTACCTATGCACAGAACTTACTGGTGGAAGAGGCCACGCCAGCCTGTCTTGATGTTTGTCTACAACTGAAACTGTATGGCGGCATTAGATCCTCTCATGGCGACTGTTCTCTCGCGTGCCTTTTATCCCATGAAAGGTCAACATCAAGTCAAGCTGGAGGCCCATCAATCATTCATATTGTTGGATGACAAGCATAAGAAAACATAAGTTCCCTTCCCAAGAATGGAGGTGGATCATGTCCTCATTTTGGAGCTCAACTAAAGAAGCAAAACGACGACACATGGTAAATTAAAGAGAACTCCTATTTGGGATATGATACATCTGGTCTGCTTCTTGTCAAGGGCAAATTGGCATAGCCCCCCTATTGAAAACTACGTGATCATGTGTGTCAACTGTTGGATAGAGATTTAACAACGAATTATATTAGTGGTGAGATGGTCCATGCAGTAACTATTTGACCGTGCAAGCAGCCTCCATACTTGTTGAAGGAAATATGGATGAAGATTACCTGTATGTGATGCAAGAGAGTAAGGAGCTTTTGGACAACCGTGTCATTGCTTGCTTACCCACACCTTCTGTGAAGATAATTGTGCATCAGATTGGTTGCCCAGTTTGGTTAACTTTTCCTTGACTGGAGACTGGCTTTGGCTGATTATTGCGTGGAGTGATGATATTGATCCAACGTGATGTCTTTGCTTTATCTTTGGTAGTTCATCTTAAGAAAGGATGCATGATGGTGGAGTGGGAAATTAAGCCAAAATTCTGTGAGATGTTTGTTGTGGATTTTCTTCACCAAAGCTTTTCATTTTCTTTTTTGTTCTTTTCAATATATAGTTCTCTTAGTCAATAATAGATCTTTTTTTTTCATCTTGCATCATTATTTTCTATTTAATAAAGTTGATTAAGAAAGAGAATTAAATGAATATATGCTCCAGTTCTTGCCTTACAAATAAAAAAAGAAAGGGGGCGAGCTAGAGAGAGCGAGAGAGAGAGAAGTATTAAACGTGAACAGTTGAAATGCTTTGCAGTGCGTTGCATTAGATGTATTGGATATGAATAGTTTAAGGCAATTATGGGAGATCTAACACCTATTCTGCTGCCAAAGTTGTTGACAGATCTCATCCATCCAAAAGGAAAACAAGGAAAATGCCAGCCTATACTACCATCTTAGCCCCAGTATTTGGAGTGAAATCTAATGGGAATGATTAGATGGGGCTGACATGGTATGGTACTTCTACCAACCAGACAATGCTTGCTTGGTGTTTCTTCACATGCAAATTCTAACAACTGGTCCTCTCTCTCTTTTCATTTGATCATGAAACAACATGCATGCTTCATGAATGCAGCACGTATATGCCCCTTTATTACTCATAATTAAAATCATCACATGCCATGCATGCAGCACAAGTCACATAACCATTGAACACCAAACCGTTCAGAGTTAGTAATAAAGTCAAGCCCCAACAGTAGTCAGAATTCAGTTTGAAAACATTTTCTTAAGACCTCAATTTTTTTTTTCTTGTCTTCACAGTCCTTTTAGGTTCATGCGCAGAGATTTCAATTCAATGAAGCCATCCCACAAGGCGAGCAGACACCTTCCAGCGTTCCTGTTATAATAGTAGAGATCAATACTGTGGCCCCCTCTGAGAGATTTGCTTCCCTCCCCAGCCCAACCACTTTAATTTCACTTCCACCTCATGGAAGCACAGTACTACTACATAGAGAGTAAGTAGGAAAGAGAAGGGAGTGCAGAATAGGCATGCTGAATGCTCTGTTGCCACCCCTCCTCCAGCTTGGTAAAGCAGGCTACTTTTGCCACGGCAATTCAACTTTGGTGTTTTGAAAGGTGATTCCACCATATGGAATTGATGTCTCCTTGTGGGAGCTTTTGCTTTGTGCTTTCTAGAAGCTATACTACAAGCACATGTAGTTTGGAAGCATTGGCATAAAGCTACAAGGCCACAGCAAAGGATCACCCCCACCTCTGGATCCTAGAGCCCCACCTCTCATTGGACGGTTGCCATCAAACATAGAACTTTGTCCCTCTGACAGTAACATAAATGTAGCCTGGAAGCCACCAGGCGCTCGTCTTGACGGCAAAGTGATGGAGCTCATTTCATACCCATGCTTTTGCTCAGGGTCGCTGAGGAGTGAGTAGATCTTTCTGGCATCTTATCTGTCTTGAAAATTTTTATTTACGATTTATGATGTTTTCTGTGTGGCCAGCGTTTTGAAGGAGGTGTAAGGGTGATGGAAAGAAGAAAAAAAAAAGGTAACTTGAAAATGATGAAGTGAGGGAAATTGCTTAGGTCTAGTAGGTTAGTTATTGGTAAAGAATACTTATCAAGTTAAGGATGGTTTACTTAGTATTGAGCTACTTAAGCATGACTTCATGTAGGTGTTGTAACCTGATATGATCATTGTGACCATACAGCTACCTTTGCATTGATCATTGAAATAATCAGCAAGAATGGCCAGAAGGGTGCAAAAACTAAAACCTTTCTTCACAATTTTGAAAAATTAAATATTACAGCAAGAATGAATTTACATTTGCAATGACACAACCATTCAAGAAGGGCATGAGCCATAATAATCAGACTTCCAAACTGCCTTTCAAACCATGCATGAACCGGAAAGATTGTATGTAAAGAAAGTTATGGCAGAGGGGAAATCTAAAATATTCATTGAAGTTATGTTAGAGTATAATTTAATGATGTGTGTGCATAGAAAATTTAAAATGATTTGAACCAGAATATCAACTGCTTTATTTTTTGCCACATGTACAGGCAATTTAAATAGTTTTTATATATTATTTCAATGAAGAAATAAAGCATTGTTATATAAGGTGCTAGGAATTATAAGCTTATAAGAGCTATATTAGAGCTATATTAGTGATGCCTTTGTTGCATAAGATTTTATTCTTCTGCTCCTTTGGATTTTAATTAACTTTTTTAAAAAATATAGAATTTTTTAACCTAATATATGTATTTTATTTATCTTATGGCCCTTTGGATTTGGATATCAAGGATGCAGTAAAGAAGAAGAAGAAGAAGAAGAATATCATAACATTAAATTTAAATTTATCAAAATGAAATTAAAAGTAAATTTAAATTTTACATTTTATTTTTAAACTTTAATATTTAAATCATACAAATTTTCAATCTATTATGCGAGCATATACCTAATTTATACCATAATTATTAAAATTCTAACTCTACATAATTATGTTTACTAGCCACCACATGGCTCTCCACTATGTCATGTTAAATAATTTCATATAAAAAATAATTCTCCAACTCTTTTTTTTTTTTCAATTATCATTCATGCATGTCTTATGATTAATATATGTATTTTAACATGCTAATGTAATATAAAAACTAAATAACAAGGTGCAAAATTAGATATATATTCAAAATTTTTAAATTTCTTCACATGATTTAGCTATCTGTCATAAATAAAGGCTATTTAGATTAATAATTTATTACCTTTTTTAATCTTTACCGTAATCTACATAATGCTAACTTGCTATAGTAGTTAAATAAATGACGGTTGTTAGTGTTACGCATCCTAGCATTGATTGAATATTAGATTTGTTGATTAAAACCTAAAATTTTGATTAATGTATGTGACTAAAGGATAAACAAAAATATATACTTAAAATAAGAAGATTAAAGGTCTAGTAGTTGCTACAGTTTGTGCTAGGATTAATATGTGGTATGATTTCTTGTATTAAATGGTTCACCATTTGACATTGATGTTATTTTAAATCAAGGAATACAGCTAGAATCAAGAATATCTGTTAGATTAACATGACTATAACACTTAGCCATCTTGCTTTACATCCTATTATAATTTTTTATGAAATTTTTATATTATTCATTGAAATAGATAAAACTTTGTAAATCATCCAATTCATAAAAGTCATATTCAATTTAATTAAACTTTGAGTTACATTACCAAGCATACTTAAAGCAATATGTTTAATTAAATTTCATATTGTCATTATAATGTTATTCAATTAATTTGTACACATTGCTAGTTTTCGTAATTGAACCAATAGTTCTAAAATTCATGCATATAACTTAAAAAGATTAGAACAGCTAAAAAATTATTATTTTCACATAAAGTTTTGAATGATTTAACTAATATAGTTTTAGTTTTAAAAATTTACTTTTAAATTCATTTTAATGAAAGATTTTAAGGCTACTCTTCTTTTTGATAATTTAGTTTAAGGACACATTACTAGATGTTGTTATACAATTATTAACAACTAATCAATATAAATCTAAACTTTGAAAAGATGTTGTTGCAGATAGAAAGAAATGGATTATTGTAGGGCAACTTTAATCTTATTTTTAATGTTTAAAAATTAATTTTAACAAATCACTTTTTCATATCATACTTTGATAATATCTTTAAAAGTTTTGCAAGTAGTTCTTATATTTTTTTATTTTAATTTTTTCCTTAAATCTTTGACATTTTTTCTTGAGTTTACATGTTCTACTCATGCCTTATTAAGGACTATATATATAAAAATGAAATTTAGTTGCACTCAACATTCATTTTCTTTCAAAAGACTTTAACAAAAGGTTGTTACCTAGCCATGGTCCTAAAATTTTTTTTTCTATGTGAAAATAAACACTACCTAATTTGCTAGTATACTTTAAGTTTTCAAACTCATAAACAAGATTACAAGGTATAACACGAAACCAATTGTTGCAAGACCAATTCATCTATTCAAGCTAAAAATCAAATAAAAATAAAACTTAAAGACTTTTCTTGATAAATTGTCATTTTAAATGATTCTTTTAATGTTTTTTTCTGTTTTGAGCTTCTTTTATATTTTGTAAATTTATAAAAATTGGGTAGAATTCAATTACTCCTATTGACTTGCTTGACTTTTTTTTTTTTTTTTTTTTTGGGAGGGGGTGTTGAGGAGGAAGAGATTCACTAATGTATAGAGTTGAATGTTATTCCCATTTTTTCTATATAATCTTCACATCACGCATGATATACACCGATTTCAAATAAAAGAATTTTCTACTTTCTTCTTATTTTGTCTTATTCCTGAAGGATTTCATAAATATTAATTTTGCTAGCATAGGTTATATTACCAAATATCACACCTTTAATATTTATTTTCTAATGCAAAGTTTGATATATCATATAAATAGTTTCATTCTTTTGTTCATTGAGAGTACTTTTTTCCTAAGTTTGGCTTGATGTATTCTCCATAGGCTAATAGATAGGATCTTTCTCAATTTAAAAATACTTTTTTATTCTAAATTATTGTTAAAAAATTCTCTTATTGTCTTCAAAACGCCTAAACAATGTTTAGTTTAGTCCAGCAAAACATATTTTACCAGGTTGCCAAGTTTGTTCATAACATATTTGAGATAAAAATGGAGGAATTAATATAGATAAATTGTATCTATTTGTTCGTTACATTGATTATGTGTAGGTAAATATTTTAAATATTATTTTTTTTCTCTTGTGGTTGACCTTTAATGACCCTTAAATGGATAGATGGTGGTTGTTGTTGAATAAATAAGATGATATAGAATCCTTTTGCACGAAATCCAAACCAAACAAGGGTATAGCACATGTTAAAGATCAAATATTAATCAAATAATCCAAATGAAAAGGATAATGAATTTAAAGTGCCAACTCACTTCATTAGTAAAGCCAACATGCATGGCGTTGATACTATATATTATTAGAAAAGAGGGAAAAAAAGAAAGAATTTTTCTTCAATTTGCTCAGCTCAAACTTACACACATAAAAAGAAAAGAAGAAGAAGAATAATGAAATAATTTGAAAAATATGCACATTGAAAGCAACGTCATTGCCTCAACTCTCTTTAAAAATCTAAGGCACAAAACTATGATACAAACCTCTATTCATATTATCAAAATACAACTTTACAAGTTGAATTAAATGCTCTTCTAATTAAAATGACTAAATTATCAAAACCAATGAAGAAGCTGATCAAAAGTTTTATATATATGTGTTCGTTTAAACATTAGAAGATGCTTTTGTCCTTTTACTAAAAATAACAAGTCAAGCTTAGCATAATATTTTATGAGAACAAACATTTTTGAATTCTAGTTGTTTATTGGTCAATTATTATGCTATCCATCTTATTAACATAACCAACTTCAAAAAGTAGAAAAAATTTGGTTGAAGTCAAATACAATGAACGAATGTACGTCATATAGAAATTTGCTACGATAAGCCCTCAATCCCCTTTTTCAAACCTTGTCTATACCTACCTAAAGTAGTCTAATTGATCCATAATGGGTCTAGTAATCTCTTTATTTATTTAGTTAGTTATTAAATTTAATTAAAAGATAAGGAATGAAAAATTTTATAAACAAAACTAATAGGGTTCAAATACTATAAGACGTGCAACCTAAATCTCAAGTTCAAAAACTAAATGCTTATCAAGTTAGTAGGGTTTTGGCAGATGTACCATAATTGAACCATACTTTCACTAGGGTTTAAAGGGTTAAGAATGCTAAAGGGGAGCTATCCCTGTAGCATGTCCATGGTTGTCTAAATAAATAAACAAACAATATATACACACATAGAGGCAGACTGTATTCGAATGTAATGAAGTTCAAAATTAATCATCATTTCTATCCTTAAATCCACATAAATCCCAAAGCCGCCTATCTTTTTTACTTTATCTTTATGATCCATGAACTGTGTGGATCCAATGATGAAAAAGATAATTAGATTTAAGCTTGGTTGCATTGAATGTAACCCTTGATATATCTTTATTATGCATAATTAAGCAGTAGTGAGTATAATAAACTAGACAACCTAGCGAAAAAAAAAAAAAGCAAGCATGTTAGTTATTCTAAAATCAAACCCTTGATTTTAATATATATATATATATATATATATATATATATATATATATATATATATATTATATATATATTTTATTTTGCCTTAAATTTAGAGGAAATGATCTTATGTTGAAATCAAATAGTTCATTGAATCCAAATGTATTTTCTCCAACTTATTATACTGAAATGAGACGGTTCATTGAAATTCAATGAGATTTTTCACTCTTCAAATAGCTTTCATAAGCTCAACTGCAACAAAAACCATTAAACCATTATGTGAAGCCACCTAAACCTCTCCTTCTCTGAGTAAAGTGAACAATGTTACATGCACGTCACGCTTGATGCTTTTAGTTAAGGTAATTTAATACCATCAAGTAGGTTCCAAATCTTATATTATTGGTTTTCAGAAAGGTTAAAGGATTTGAAGATTCAATGCCTTATTCTTCTTCATCACTTTCAACCTTGAATGACGTATATCAGAAAAAGCACCTGATAATGCAGAGAAGCCAGTGGAGCAGGAGGCAAAGGCTATTGAAAGAAAACATAATTGGGATTTGGGAACAGCATCAATGTCGAAAGCAAGTAGATTCTTGATTATTTTTGGGAAAAAGGGGAAGGGGAAGGGATCCATCGATCCAGTCCAACTTTTGGATATGCATTACTGATCAGCACTCAAAAATAGAATCTCTTGTTTGCCAAGTAGAAGGATGTGACCACAAATATGAGCCCCGGCTCACCAATGAATTGATAATTATCAGTAGCACAATAAACATACAAGGAATTAATCTCAAGGAATCAACCACAAGAAGATTTTTGCTCCCTTCACCGGTCCCCAAGTCCCACAAATTCTTGTAACGATATGAAAGATGTTAGTTAATCGACATAATTTAAACTACTTTATTGCAGAGTGTATAAAACTGAAAGTGTGAACTTCAATTGTGTGGTTTAATATAGTGGAACTCTTTTGTTTGCTAGAATTTAGTTCATATCTTCAAGTCATAATTGCAGTAGGTCAATAAACATCTTGTAGGGTTATCTTTTTATTAGTCAAATAAACTATGCATCCTCAATTTCACATAAGAAAAGTCTCATGAATCTCAAGTGCTAATCTTTAGTCTACACAAAATTCAAAAATATGGCCTCATGAGACAACTTTAATGTGAGAAAGGAAACCAAAAAAGGATAATCAAATTGTCAGAATCAAACCATTACCTATGTTTTACTCCATGAAGATACTGAAGTTGCATGTCCCTTTGGATGCCATAAGAGGACAAGTTACAACAATTGTTGCACCAAGAAATCTCAGAAACAGAAGATAAAATAACTTGTGCGTACAAGTCACAATTGAGGTTTGTAGGGAAAGATGCAACACCCCGAGAGGGAGTGCCATGCAAACTCTTATGCCAAAACTATGTAACAATCCGTATGATGGTCATATGTTTTGTTCCATCCATGATATCTCAAATGCAATCCAAACACATAAATCTGAAAAAATGCTCAATGACAATGTAGTAGCTAAGTCATAGATTACAGAAACAAAACTAGCAGTCGGTTTTAGTGAGAGGTCTCTCTCTATCTATCTATCAATCTTTCTATGACAAGATATAGAATGTTGTAACTCCAATGGAAAGACAACATATATATACGTCACCACCATCTAATAAACATAGAAGCCAATCATCTCTCCTTCAACTTCGCTCTCCTGCCGGACAAAAACAAGCAATCTGGGCCTCCGCAACTCGTCTAGCAAGCTAGAATTATAGTACTAATCCTCCCTCCTTGCAGGACACTGGAGACATCCCTCCTCGCAGGGAACAGCTCACATCCATGCACTTGATCCGGTCACCCCAACTTCATATCCCTTTTCCTTTCTTTATCTGGTAATCTTAATCCCCAGGTCATCGCCAGCATATATGATGGCCCTTTTGTTCTAAGTGAATCCCACGGAAAACGGGAGCTAGAAGAAGAAGTTAAAGCTTTCACGACTGAAGCTCTAAAAAACCCAGAGAACACAGCAAGAAAAAGCCCATATCACATTCATGGGCCCCACTAGTGTGGGGCTTATGTTGGGTGACCAAAACAACGGTCCAGCTTTTCCAGGGGACCACTTCTCCATCGACACCTCGGCGGCGGATCCATCGGCCCCCCATCCGCCGATATGGGCCGGAGAATTTGCGAGGTGGTGGACCACTTGCACCGGCACCCATTTTGTAAGTTATCGTATTCCCACGGAAGAAGCCACACGGGCAATCCCCGGCCCCGCTGGACGAAGGCTTTAATCATTCAGCGACAGCTTCAAAGTAAGCTGTACCTAAGAATCCTCCAAAGATCGCACGCATCCCATCCCCCCCTCCCTCTCGCCCCCCTCTCTCTTCTCTCTTCTTCTTCTTCTTCTTCTTCTAAGGCCTAAAAGAGAAGTCCTCGCACGGAGACGAAGTTGTCGAGCCGAGGAGGGGGTCAACGTACGCTGTGGTGTCGTGTGGAGGATTCACAGGGCTTCTTCGGGGATGCTGGAGGTTTCGAGAAAGATGGCGGTCTCGAAGAAGCAAGGGGGCAGTGGAGCAGAAGGGAGCACGCGGGCTCTGCAGGGTTCATTAAAAGGCCGTCTTCCTTCTCTCTTCTTCTTCTTTTTGTTCTCTGTGTAAGTGATGTGGGACTTGGTATCGGGACTGAGACAAGAGAGCAGAGAGAAGATGGTGGGCAAGTGGACAGAGCTCTAACAGCTATAATATGAGTATTTAATGGCGAGAGCTGCAGCCACTTACTCACCAGAAGGTGATGATATAATAGTATTTAATGCATCCCAGGTGCAGCTTGAGGTTGTCGATGGCTAATAATAATATATGCAACCTTATATATATGTAGAGAGAGGGAGGAAGTTCCCGTGATCTTAATCAATGGCCGATGTAACTACCCATTTATGGCAGCAAGTAAATCTAGAAAGCTGGAGGTCATCTCAACGTTAGATGAAAGAGAGAGGGGGGGGAGGGAGGGAGGTGCGAGTAAAAAAGAGGGAATTTTAGAGCTGAAGGAAAGGGAAGAAGAGAATGTATAAGGAATAAAAGTAGTCTTTTCATTCAACTCCTCTCCTATGAAATCGCTGCTTCTCCTCGCAACCACCTCTCCCTCTCAATGTCTTATTAACTATTACGAAGGTCAAAAAAAAAAAAAAAATTGGAAAGGAAGATAGTGCGGAAGCCTTGATTTCCCTCAAACCACAACAACAGAAGAGACAAAGCACGAAAACAACACAACACAGCAAATCACAGATGTAGTCGGAAATGCGCACAGATAGAGAGCACTGCATGGAGGACACGTCTCGAGTCCACGGACCGTTTGTCCTTCTTAAGAGATACAAACAGCGAAGGATCGGAAGACAAGCTAGAGAAGACGGTAGAGATCGAAATCAAGAAAGAAAGGGGAGTGGAATCCAACAGTGCCCATTGCCACCCGCCCCATCTCCAACAAATAAGACACTCTTTCCTTGTCAAACAACCATCATCTCTTTCCTCATGCCTTCCCTCTCCTCCATCCATCTTCATTGCCACCCCATTCCCTTCCACTAGTTTTCATGTGTCAACTGCATCAGCTAAAGTACTACAGCACGGCAAGTAAATGAGCAATGGCCCATCCTCCACGCCTTCCCATGCACCCCCACCCACCACCCTCCCCATCCCCAATCACTTCCATTAAAACCATCAACCACCTGTCTCCCCCAACTCCCCATCCCATCCTTCAAGAACATAAAATCAAAGATAGAAGAGGGGGGGGGAAAGTAGAAGCAGCACTACAACTAGATTAAAAAAAGGAGGATATAATTAAAGAAGTCCTCAACTAGAGAGAAGATAAGCAGCATAGCTAGAAATATAGATGGAAAGAAGCAAAGAAGCAAAGCTAAGTAAGAAACCCTAACTCCCACCCCATGCCACCCCTTCTCAAAGAGCAGTGCGGTGGGTCTGGCGAAGAAGCTAGGGTTTCTTACCGAGGGTGTGCTTGTTGTTGTGCATCCAGACCTTGAGCACGTGACGCTTGACGTTTGTCTCGTTGCAGAACTGCTGCACCGCCGCCTCGTCGTGCTTCTGGATCCGCCACCCTACACTTTCCGCAAACGCCAGCATCTTGTCCTTCTGCTCCTGCGAAAACTTCGTCCTGAACCGCTTCTTCCCCGACCCCGACGCCCCCCTCCGCCGCTCCCGCCGATGCCTCCACCGCCAACCATCGGGTTCGAAATATCCTCCTGCTCGTCCCTGCTGTGCCCCCCTCCCCCGGAAGTCGACGGCAGCGCCAGCGGCGGCGGTCGGTGCTGCTGCGCGGCAGCGGCCGCGGCGGCCATGTGGTGGTGGGGGTGCAGATACGCCGCCGGCGTCCGGTAGTAAGGGGAGAACTGGTGGTGGTACTCCGCGCCGATCGGGCCTCCTACGGTGGCGCCGCCACCCTCCATCTCCTTCCGGTGGAAGTTCCGGTGGCAGCCGCAGGCGGCGCAGCGGAGCGCGTCCAAAGTCCCCTCCTCCCCTGCCGGCATGAACTCCCCGCATCCGTCCACCGCGTGGCCTCCGATACTCACCGCGTGGTTCTTCAGGCACTCTCTATACCTCCCACCCCCACCCCCACCGCTCACCTTGCGGTTACCCGACCCCACCGGTGGCCCGGCTGACGCCATCCCCCCTTCTCCTCCCCCTCCTCCGCTGGCGACTTTTCCTCCCCCGGCGGCACCTCTCCCGGAATTCCCCAGCGGAGGCTCGTAGCCGGACCCCACCGGCAGCCCGATCTCCTCCTCCGGCTCCTCGTGGTCGTCGAAGTCCATCTCCGCATCTGTCGACCGGCGATCCTCAGTCAGATCTCGGGATCGGGACCGAATTTCTCCTCTCCCGCTTGCCCCCTCCTCTCTATCTCTCTCTTTCTTTTCTTTAACCTCTCGGGCTTAGCTTAGCCTAGCTTAGAGGGAGAAGATAAGAGAGAGGAGAGTGTGGACACCATCAATTCACACACCGCCTGCGAGCTTTGTGATGACAGCGCGCTCTCTCTCTCTCTCTCTCTCTTCCCCCCTCCCGTTCCCCTTCTGAAAGCTCCACTCTTTCTTTCCCTCCCTCCCTCCCCCCCCCTCTCTCTCTCTCTCTCTCTCTCTCTCTCTAGTCGCTATCTCTTGTGTTTCCGGTCGCTGCCGGCCGCGTCCACCGGCTACACCCGGTAGTTTAAGCTCCCCACTAAACCAGCCCCCTTCCTCTTCTTAAACTTCAGGGGGGAGGGTTGTGCGTGGAATGGGGGGGCCTGTTGCTGCCTTGTTGGATTTTTACTGTTTTACTTCCCAGGCAAATAGCAAAAGCGTCGCGTCAATATGAAATGACCCGGTGAAAATATTAGACAAATATTATGCATAATTTCAGACATTTTTTTGCCTCTTTTTCTTCATCTTTTTCGAGTTTGACAGGAAGGTCTCAATTTCAATAATTTCTGTATACCCTAAAGACAGACCCTCTGCATCCATACGCCCAGCTTTTTATAAAGAAAATTACGACCTTAATTTTTCCAGTGAAATCTTTGACTGCCTTCAGTTAATATACGAAAAATAGTTATCATCACATACGTTTGTTTAAAATTATTAAATAATAATTACATATTGTTAAAGAAGTTACTTAAGCATGCATGACTGTTTTTCTCATGCAAGGATTATTATTTGAAATTTAGTAATTGATGGTAGTTTCTATGAGCCATGTGGTATATCCTGTCACTGTTCTCCAGAAATCCTAGCTTTTTTTTTTTTATGTGTGTTGATAAATATGTTGCCAACTTGGACCAGCAAAACTGATAAGAGGGACGTTATGTCATGATAACGTCTGTTATTTTAGATCACGCTTATCCAAGTTTGACGGTCTTGGCATAACAAAGAAAAAATAAGGGGAAAAAAAAAAAAAAAAACTTTGGAGGTTTCCGTGTCTTTGACTCCCCAGTTTGCAGCAGCTCACCCACCCGAGAATTTACTCAGGGAGAGGGGAAAAAAAAAAAAAAGTAAGGCAAAGTAAATTAAACGGTCCATTTAAGGCACCATGACCTACGCCCATCCCTTCTCCGACATGCGTGACGCCCTCCAGGCGTCAAGGGCCATTTAATTAGGCCAGGGAGCCCGCTTCCCCCATCACGTCATTATTCCTTCTTTTCTTATTTATTGTTACAGCTGTTATCGACCCCGTCACAAGTCACGGAACCCACTCCGTTACTGCTCTATTCTCCTATGCTACATCAATCTTGCAACGTTGACCGGGACATTGACCGGTGGCCGTAATTGACCACATCAGAAGGATGGAGCCAAGGGTAACGTGATTATAGGAGGGTTTCCAATAATGAGAGCCGAGGTTTGAGCGCTGGGACTTCGCAACTTGGTGTTGAATGGGAAAACAATTGGCCCTTGAGAAAAAAAAAAAAAAAATTGGACCATACCATGCCATGAAAAGTCCGGATAAAGCCTTATCTTGCTGCAGAGGTTAGGCACCACAAATTTGTATTCCTGCTAATCTAACGTGGTCCATACTCTGAATCCAAGTGCCCTAATTGGGTCGTTTTCTTGATTATTCGGTGCAAATATTAAGTATAAAAGCTCTGGTTATCATACATTATTTAAAAAAAAAAAAAAAACCTCAATCACAGCCATGTAGCCCCCTATTTTACAATACATCTGGCCTTTATATCCTTATACAATATTTTTAAAGTTAGAATTATTTATGGCACCATCCACAAAAATAAAAGCATTATAAAATTTATCTAAATATAAACATAAAAATGCTAGGGATGGGTGTAATTCACTGTAAAATTGGATTACATTTGTATAGAGATGGCAAGAGAGAGAGAGAGAGAGAGAGAGAGAGAGAGAGAGAATTCAATTTCTATAGAAACTCACCAACGCATGTCAATTTTAGGAGATTAAATGAAAATAAAGGTGGAGATAGAGAATTTTTTTAAAAATTTTTTAAGTTTGAAAATAAAAATGAAGATTGGGATCTTCATCAATTTTATCTCTGGGACCATCTCTGAAACCTGATCTTTTTTATCCAAAACAAATTATATATCGGATTTATACATTTACGCTAGATTATATTATATTTGATTATATATATATATATAGTAAATTTTAAAATTTTATTTTTTAAATATATTTTAAATATTTATTAGTTTATAATGAATTTTAAGTTTTAAATTATTATTTTTTAAATTGAATTGAACTAAAATTTGATAGCTAATTCTTTGAAAAGAACGAGAAGGATTGTATTTTAGGGGTAGAGTTGAAATATATATATATATCCTAGTAGAGATGAGGGTGACAATAGAGGGCGCAGGTGGAAACATACCTTTCATGAATCCACCCAATGCCATCCCACTTGCGTATTAAAGCGAGAGGTGATGGACTATAGAGGCTATTAATGGCATCTTAACTAATTCCAATTTGTCTACCCTAATTTGCATGTAAACGCCAAAATTTAGTGTTACTGATAGATTACATGCTTTCAAAGTTAGCGGCATCATGCAACCGCTTTTTGGTGAACTCCCCCACCACTTGTATTTGTGTTAGTTCGATCGTAAACCACGTGTCCAACATATGCCCAAAGAAAGAGATAAGAAGATAATAATAACAATAAGGGTCTGCTTGACACGTGAGGCACGTTGCAGGCGAGAGTAAGACTTGCGGCGCTGAATCACCTGGTCATACTTGAAATTTTATCAGACAAGTAAAATCGAAAAAATTGAAGCCGGTGAGATACGTTACGTCTCGGAACTCGGATGGAAGCGGAAGGGGCCAAAACAGAGTGAATGGGATACCAAGCAAGCAAACAACGGCGGGTAAGAATATTAAAAGCAGTCTTTTTCCGGATGCGAGAGGGAGAGGGTGGTGGTGGCCATGGGAAGGGGGTGGAAAGAGTCTGGGAGCTAGCCGTCTGTGAGCAAACAGCAAGCCAAGTTCGACTACGAGTCTTTTTTTCTCTCTCTCTCTTCTTGCGGGGAAAAGAAGCAAGGGGCGGGGGGCCCACCTGATGGGTTACGAGATCGCTCTTTAGAAACGGGACGCGTTGCCACGAGAAGCTGGCTGGTGTTTGGGAAAGGAGAAGCGAGCGGAGGCCGGCGAGGAGGAACGGTAGAGCTTTAGGGGGGGTCATGTGACTGGGCCAGGCCATTGGGTCACTCTGACGCCGTACGTCAGGCCTGTCAGCTGGCAGGAAACCGCAGGGTTGGCATCAGAGAGAGCGAGAAAATGAGCTCGATGAACAATGTTTTTAGAGAGAGAGAGAGAGAGAAAGAGAATTACACACACGCAAAGATGGAGAAAGAAAGGTATAGAGACAAAGAAAGGGAAAGAGGAGGAATGGGGGAGAGGAAGACAGAACTCTGGCGATGCAGCAGGTGCAGAGAGTCACTGTAGCAGCAGCTGCTGCAGAAGCTCACGCTTTCTCATTCCATGTCCACAAGCAACCCACGAAGGTCGAACCAAAGGCTTCAATTATGAACCCGTTACGCTCTGTGCTCGTAACCACCCCGTTTCGTTCTCTTCTCGTAACCCCGTTTCGTTCCCTCTATTTTGAACCCGTCTAACAGAGAGAGGAGGGGGAGAGAGAGGAGGAGGAGGAGGAGGAGAGGGTTTTGCGGGGAAAAGGATGTTGGATGTTGACAAGACGATAAAAGGTTGGTCCGACCGTGATTTCCATTTCTATTCCTTGCAGGCTTTTCACCCTTTTTCCCTTTTTTTTTTTTTTTTTTTTTTTGTTGCCCTTCTCTTTTTTAGAGCTCTCTTGCTACCCCTTTCCTTCTCAGCATGCCTCCCATTTCTCGCACCACCTCACCTCCCACCAAACCAACTTATATCTCTCGCCGCGTCGTTTTTTCCCCTCTAGTATGCATAATATAGTAATATTATAATATATACCAGTTGCCAATATATTTAGGTAAATGCGTGGGGCTCTCTTGTATAGTGGCCTGGATAAAGGAAGTGGTATGGGGACGATGAGGTGGTGGACGGCAGGCCATATGAATGTGATTTGTTTGGGTGATTCCTCAACAGTGGCAGGAAGGAGCAGCTGTCGAGCGTGGACTGACATTCCCACCAACTGATGAGAGAGAAAGAGAGTGTTGTGCAGAAGAGGAGAGAGAGGATAAAAGGCTTCTTCCTTTGTCTCCTAACTCTCCTTCCATCATTGCCTTTGTTCCTCTTTTCCCTCCCTCTTTCACTGTTACCCGTATGTTTCATTTCTCCATACACAACCATCAGACACCCCACCGACACATGACCGCGGTTCAAAAGACTCCAAAAGAAACAAAACAATAAGAGGTATGGAGTAGAAAAGAACCCACCCCATTGTGCTTGTGGTTCGAATCAAGCTTGAAGACAGCAATGGACCATGGACTATATAGAGTGAGTGTGAGCGAGAGAGAGGGGAGATCGAGAGAGAGCTAGCGATGAGCTTTCTTTCGTATCATGATTGGTCACTTCCCAGTTTCGCTTCACATGTTAGCCCATCCCTTCCCCGCCCCCAATCCCACCAACGGACGCAATCACTGGTACACGTACCATTCCCTCCACGCTCCGAAACAAAGGACTTGGTGGGGAAAAAACACACGCCCTCCCGCATCTATCGACTATCATTCATACGCTTTGCCACTTGATGGAGGCATTTGATTGCGAGCGAGAAAAACGAGAGATATGGTAGTGTTGAAATGAATCGATGGACGGTGGAACCTCTCGGAGAGCATCACAGCACAGCAAGAACAAAAGCGCAATAATCTTTGATTTAAGACAATACGTTAGCATCGTTGCGATCCCTTGTTCTAGAGTTAACTGATCGATGCCTCCTCTCTTTTACTTTTAACTGCTGCTCATGGTCATGGTCATGTGAGGCCCAAGAGGGAGAGGCCTCCAGGGTGGCTGTAAAATCAACACTAACTTCACTAAGCTAGCTGATCAGTAGGATCGGGTCCCGGGCTCGCTCTATTGAAACTGGTACTGGTGATCCTTAACACACACTCGACACGTACCAGGGCCTGTACCTCAGTAGAGACTGATGACTCTTCTGAGCTCGGGTTGCGTCCTTTGGGTCAGATTTATTATATATGTGACCTGGTATGAAGGAAGAAGCCTACCCGAGGAAGACCATGTGGGGATCACATGCGGCGTTTGGGCGGACGCATGAGCGTCAGACCGTAGAACAGAGAGGACAGCCGTCGCTTGCGAGGCAAAGCAGGAGGTTGGCCATGGAAATTCTTGGAAGGAAGGAAAATAAAAGGCTGCCACAACCGCCGGACGAGCAGCTGGCGACGACACGTGCTCCAAATCTCCATGCCGTTGTACGTTCCGTGCGGGGAGCGTTCAATGTACAGTGGCCTCCAGGTACACAGCTCGTGAGTCCGCCCGCACGTGCGAAGCCTTGCTTTGCCTGGCTTGGATCTCTTCATGCGATTAACCAGTGGCCATATATATATATATATATATATATCCTCCCTTAACTTAACTCATCAATTCTTGAACTCTCCTCGATCACAGACATAGCATGAACAATATCCATGATCAATGGATCCGATGCCATTGGTCGGTCGTGTGATGCATTGCATTAGTGTTAGCACGAACAATCAAGTAGGAGCATATATTGTACCACTTGAATATAAGCTATAAGCTAGCAAAAACCTTGCGTGCTATATGGCGGGTTACCTGTTTACCTCCATGCAGGCATGCACGGTTATCAAATGGATAAGCAATGAAAGCTTTCTCCAATAGCATGTGGATTGGATATCATATCAATCAATTGGTTGGCTGTTATGATGGAACTAGTCATCTAATTGTCGTTTACCATTACGTGGTGCTCAGTATCCATGAGAATGGATATACGGAAAGATTTAAGATGATGCCTTTCTGAGATTTGCTTGGAGGTACCGGCTTGGAACATGCAAATTTTGGCAATAAAGTAGATTAGTTATTGCAATTTATGTTGGACCATGTGGCTTCAAAGCAAAACGACCAGGCGTAGCAATCAACAAGTCAAAGTCTCTTTGTGGAATCTTTTGATTAATCTTTTAATTACTTTGATTTGAACATGACGTTTATCGATCATATGATTTAAAGTCGAGGTACCACCACGCATGAATTTGGCTTGGTTGGCACGCATTGATGGGAAGCATTTGATGCGGAGACCTGCTGTGCACATGCGGACCATTCCCTATTTATGACATGGAATGCTTGATAGATCTGGCCACACATGGATCGTTGAGGTCCGTGTTCATGGTACTTCCTCTGCACAATTAAGTACGTAACTCAACATGACGAGATAGACAGCCCTCCGGAGCATGGCTCAGATTTAGAGTTATAGCTACATTAAAAAATAAATAATAGTAATAATAATTCAAGTACATATAATGTCATGGACTTGATGAATGTGCTCGCAACAAGCACATAATAGAAATCGTATGAGACGGAGCAAAACCTCGATCAGGAGAAACAATTTAGTTCGTAGCTGGTGATCTCAGGAACAATATTTATAAAATGGAAGGCGTTCAGGTATCTTCCAAGTTAATGACACGAGAGACGTATCATCGCCGACGTACGATAAGACGTTGACGAAAGGTCCTTTCACCAGCCATGGATTGGCAATAAAACTGCACCTTCTGTGAGCTAATCTTTTGCATGGACTCATCCGTTGGATGATGTGGTTGACCTGAGAGAGATCAAAGAGGTGGCCAGAAATATAAAGGAGGGTTGATGAGTTATGGTAGCCAGTTAGTATGCGGAAGAAGCCAACAAAAGTTGGTCGAGATGTCACATCGTGAAGTACAGTTGCAACAAACGAGGGATCCGCCGAAGCTAGCAAACAAGAGGATCGACAACAGGCTGCAACATGGCGAGTTAGGCTTGACATTAATGCTAGAAATATAGGGCCTCTGTGCAACGGAATGTATAGCGTGAAGGATTGCGACTGCATAGATGTTGAGAACCAGATGTGAGATTTCGGCGCCGTTTGGATTCAGCCAACAACGACTATTTCAAACAGACCCAATCTTATATAGAATGATTATAAAAAGAATGCAAGGGTTTTAATTCAAAGTTCAACTCAGCGTTGGCATACATATTAGGTTCTTTTGATATTAAGATGATCAACAAGTTAAAATTACAATGAAATTAGTAGCATTGATAAGCACATAAGTAATTATATATGTGTATCATAGGGATGACCTAATTGATAAGAAATGAGGATAAACTTTTTTCATATATTTTTTCTTTCTGTTCGTGCCTTTTTATATACAAGTGATCAGAACTGAACTTGAACAGAACACCAGAAAAATTTCTGGATGAGGCCTTTCCAACAACTCTAGTACTAATTAAAACAAAAAAGATATACAAATGCAACTATGGGAGAGAAACTTGTTATAACAGCTAACAACTTTACGAATTAAGCTTGTACGGTTGCATTTCCTTTGGTTTCGGTGATATGGTTGTACTCTAATAGTCCCCCGCAAGCTGGTTGTACTCTAATAGTCCCCCGCAAGCTGGACTATGAGGATCAAATAGTCTGAGCTTGGAAATATAAAAAAGGAAGGATTGAGGTGGCAACGCCTTGGTTAGCATATCAGCAGTTTATAGTCTAGCCGGTATATGAAAAAGTTGACATAACCCTCAAGCAGCTTCTCACGAATAAAATGACGGTCAAGCTCAATATGTTTTGTCCGCTCGTGGAAAACTAGGTTTTTAGCAATATGAACAGCATATTTGTTATCACAATAGATGGTAACCGGTTGAGAATGAACCACATGGAGATCAGAGAGAGATATAGCAACCATTGTACCTCTCCTGTAACTGAAGCTAGTGCTCTGTATTCAGCCTTAGAAGATGATCTAGAGACGGTGTGTTGCTTCTTGGATTTCAGGAAATGAGTGAGTTCCCGAGATAAACACAGAAACCCATGGTGGAGCGTCTGGTTGTTGGACAACCAGCCCAATCAGCATCACAAAAAGCTTTGAGTTATAAAGCGGAATCACTAGGGAAGAAGAGGCCAAGACCAGGTTGTTGCTTGACATAGCGTAGAACTCAGTGAGCTGCCTGCAAATGACTAGAATTTGGTTGTGCCAAGAACTGACTTAATTGGTTGGTAGCATATGCAATGTCAGGCCGGGTGTTGGTGAGATAAAGAAGTCAACCAATCAATCGCCTATATGAAGATTCATCAACCTAGTCAGTAGAGTTATCTGATAGACTGAGCCGAAGATTACTTACCATGGGTGTAGGTTTGGCCTTAGCTGTCACAAACTTGGTATCTCGTAGTAATTCTACTGCATATTTCCTTTGGGATAGGTGGATTCTCGAGCTTGTTCTTGCCACCTCGAAACCTAGAAAATACTTGAAGGACCCGAGGTCTTTAATGCAAAACTTGGCATCGAGAAAAGACTTGATTGAGGTGAGTTGGTCATAGTTATCGCCGGCTAAGATTATGTCGTCCACATAAACCAATAATACAGTGAAAGAAGGGCCATCAGATCTCGTGAACAGGGAATAATCACATTTGGATTGAGAGAAACCATGCTGAAGCAAGAGAGTGGAGAGTTTAGAAAACCATTGCCTACTTGCTTGTTTGAGACCATAGATGAACTTTCTCAATCTGCATACTGGATTGGAAACTCCTAAGGGTGTTGTGTAGCTGGGAGACAGTTCCATGTAGACTTCTTCATTGAGGTCGCCATGCAAGAATGCATTATTGACATCTAATTGCTCAAGGAACCATCCACGAATAGCTGCGGCAAGTAAGAGTCTAATTGAAGTCAATTTAGCAACGGGAGAGAAAGTGTCTAGATAATACTCCGAATGTCTGGGTGTAGCCTTTTGCAACCAGTCGGGCTTTGTAGCGTTCCACAGTATCATCAGCACGAGTCTTAATTTTATAGACCCATTTGCTTCCAACGGGAGATTTGTTTGCAAGAAGACTCACCACCTTCCAAGTACCGTTTGACAAAAGGGCATCAAGTTCCAGGTACATGGCTTGTTTCCATCAGTCCAAAGTATTTGCTTCTTGAAATGTTTGTGGTTCAGTTAATTTATCAAGGGCTACAGTAAAAACTCGGTTAACAATATCAAGAGAAGAGTATGAAATAACAGAAGACAAAAGATAGCGAGAAGAGTCTGAACTGACCAGGAGTCCTGAGACCGATCGCTCCTGCTGAGTAGAGCCGGGCTTATAGTGTTCATATGTGGATAGGTATGCAGGAGGTTTTGATATACTGCTGGATCTACATAATTGGTCAACTTCGGTTGGAGGAAGAGTCGGATCATTAGACGTGGAGTGATAAGGTGTAACCATATTGTCGGGGTCGTCATATACGGGTGCTTGCTCTGGTGTAATAGGTAACGGGAATGTTGTAGTCGAAGTGGTATGGGAGTCTTTTTTGAACGGGAAAGTGGTTTCAAAAATGTGACATCCCTATTAAAGAATATGTCGTGGCTGTCCAAATCATATAAACGATAACCTTTAATCCCTCTGGAATAACCAAGAAAATGCATTTTCTAGCTCTAGGATGGAACTTGGATTGATGCGGGATCACAGAGGCATAACACAGGCAGCCAAAAGTTTTAAAATTATCTAGTTTTGGGACCTTTCCATACAATACCTCATGTGGCGTTTTGTTATGAAATACAGAAGAGGGAATTAAATTAGTGATATGCACAACATGTAAAATACAATATCCCCAAAATGGAAGAGGAAGTGCAGCTTGGAATCTCAACGCTCTAGCAATATTTAGAATATGTTGGTGTTTACGTTCAACTCTACCATTTTGTTGGGAAGTTCCAATGCATGACATTTCATGAAACACATCCTTTTCATGAAAAAATTTTGTTAAATGAAACTCTGAACCTTGATCGCTACGAAATCTTCTAATCTTGATACCAAATTGAGTATAAACCATATTGTAGAAGTTTTCAATATGTGAGTAGACTTCAGATTTATGTTTTATTAAGTAGACCCAAACAGCTCTAGAATGATCATCAACCAATGTAAGAAAGAACTTGTAACCATCAACAGTGGGCACAGAATATGGTCCCCAAACATCCATGTGGATTAAATCAAAAATGCGTGGAGCAATAGATTCACTTACAGGGAATGCATATCGCTTATGTTTCGCAAGATGACAGCTTTCACAATGTGATACTGCATCAGGAACAACTGAAGGACAAATATCAGCTAAAAGTTTTAACTTAGAGTTGGGAAAACATGGCCTAATCTGCAGTGCCAAAGATTTTCTTTATGATCTGGATGTTCAGCAGTTGTAGCTGTTATGATACTAGAGCCAGGAAGATTTGTGGCGAGTGGTTGGTGAAGGTAGAACAAGCCCTGACTTTCTCGGTAGTACAAATCGTTCTCCATTGGACAAGGTCCTGTACATGACAGAAATTAGAAGAAAAAACAAGTGAGACATAATTGCTTTGAGTGAGCTGACACACAGAAATTAAATTGAAGCCAAAAGTGGGAACAAATAAGACATTATCAAGAATGAGATTGTTAGAAAACCACACTTGGCCTGAATGGGTGGCTGATGTTTTGTGGCCATTTGGCAACGTGACGAAGATATGAGATAGTGTACTGGGGTTAGAAAGGCAAGTAAAGTTGCATGTAATGTGATAGTTTGCACCAGAGTCAATAATCCATGAATGATTAGATATGTTGTGATGTGATGAAAGAATGATACCTGCCGAGATAGAAGAATTATTTAAAGGTGGGTTGAAGATAGAATTTATATGTGGTGTGGGAGCAGTAGGAACAAATTATGCACCCTTTACTATTGATTTGGAAAGGTTCCCAAGTGAGGGTTGGGTTGGAGCTGATTGCTGGAGAAGAGCCATTAGACCGTCACGCTGATCCTGAGTCAATCGGAGATGGGAGAGCGAAGGAGCGATGTCCTGAACCTGAGAACTAGACACATGATTAGAAATGGCACGCCCAGTAATGCCAGGAGATGTGCCGCGCCCTCTGCCTCGGAACCCAGGCGGGTATCCGTGTATCTTGAAACACTTGTCCATGGTGTGTCCCAACATTTTACAGTGAGTACAGTAGGGTCTGTTTGAGCCAAAACGCTTGGATGAAAAATTGCTGTTATTTGTTAGAGCAAGAGAATCCGGCTTAGCTCCAATGATGGACGACTTGGGAAGTTGCCGCTCATGTTGCAAGGCTAGGAATAAAACCCGGCTAATAGATGGTAGAGTCTCCATCAAGAGTATCTGAGACTTTACTGTAGTGAAATTGTCATTAAGACCTTGGAGAAATCGAATAACCTGGTCATTGTTGTGATAGCTGCGTACTACCTTGATTGCTTCACAACTACTTGCTCCAGTCTCCACGCATTTGCAACTTGGAATGAGGCGAAACTATTGGAGTTGATCCCATAAGACCTTGAATTGTGTGAAGTACTCATTTACAGAGAGAATGCCCTGGTTAAGGGAATAAATTTCCCGTTATAGATCAGCAATACGAATGAAATCACCTTTTCCAAATCTCTCTCGGAGGTCAGCCCACATGTCCGCAGCGGTGTCGAACCAAATCAAGCTTTGAACCAATGAGGGTTCTATTGAATGCATAAGCCAGCTTAGCACCATAGTGTTGCATCTTTCCCATGCAGAATACTGGGGGTCATCCGGCGCAGGAGTCGTGATTGTACCATCAACAAAATGAAGTTTATTCTTGGACTAGAGAGCCATTCTCATGGCCCGACTCCATGAGTGGAAATTACTCCCATCCAGAGTTGGAGCGACAAGAACCAAGGATGGATTCTCATTTGCATGGAGAAAGTATGGGTTGGACAAGTCATTGCTAAGGTTATGAGTAGGTGCAGGTAAGACAGGATTGGCTTCGATCATTTTTACAAGAGATCATAGGACTGGAATTGCTCTGATACCATGATAAGAAATGAGGATAAACTTTTTTCATATATATATATTTTTCTTCTCTGTTCGTGTGCTTTTTTATATACAAGTGATCAGAACTGAACTTGAACAGAACACCAGAAAAGATTTCTGGATGAGGCCTTCCCAACAACTCTAGTACTAATTAAAAAGAAAAGATATACAAATGCAACTATGGGATAGAAACTTGTTATAACAGCTAACAACTTTACGAATTAAGCTTGTACGGTTGCATTTCCTTTGGTTTCGGTGATATGGTTGTACTCTGATACTAATCTGCCTCCTCTCATGACCTATAGCTATGCTATAAGATTATTGTAGAGAAGAGAAGCTTCTATACCTTGTATAGTTTTCTTGGATTACATCTCCATCTCGAGTGGAGCTAATGAGCATCGTGACTCTCTTCCTTAAGCTTATATCCCAAGTTCACCTTTATCTAACTTTCAACGGTTCCTTTCTTGTGGATCACTATAACGAACTCATCAAAGGTGATATATTTGCTAATTATAAAGTGATCTCAGATTCTTTATATACCATGATTTGAAACCCTTCATCTCATGCCATATTTAAGAAATATGTACTTCTTTGCACTTAATTCAAGTTTACAGTTATTAATATAAACATATGCAGGACAATCAAATATCCTTAAATAAAAATAATCATCTAGATCATCGAATTATGCCTCTTAAGGAATCTTTAAATTGATGGCAACTCACTTACCAAAAGGCTTATCATTTTCACTGCCTTAGCTCAAAATGATTTTCTAAGACCAGCATTGAAGACCATACAACAAGCACTCTTCGAGATTATTATATTTATCAGTTCTATAATTGCATTCTACTATGGAATCATTCGTATAGTGTGATGTCTCACTGTACTTTCATTCTTATAAAATTTATTAAATTTACTCTTACAATGTTACAAACCATTATTCAAACGTAGTGTTCGAATTTTTTGTCTAAACTATTTCGCTATCATAACTTTTTACTACTTGAATTTGATAAACATCTTATCTTTGCATTTCAAGAAATAGATTTAAACCTTTTTGAATAATCATTAATGAATATAAAAAATATCAATATTCACTCATTGAGGCTTGAGGATTATGTTCTTAGAGGTATGAATGGATGTAGTCTAAACAATGAATACCAATATAAATTTCACCTTACTCTCACAGAGTACTTATGGAAGTCTAGCTTATTAGTTTTCACACTATCAAGTAGGCCTCTCTTAAACAACTTCAATATCCCTCTCTTGCTTACATATTCCAACTGCATATGCCACAATCGAGCAACATCGAAGTCTAACAACTTTACATATGAAGAAATTATAGCAATATTTTCGATTAAGTGATACAAACTTTTTAGCATCCTTCTCTTAATAAACATAAAAATGTTCTTAAAAACTTTTGGCATGCCATTGGCCATATACTTATAAGTATCTAAAAAAAATCAAGTTTTTTATTAGCTCCACAACATGCCAAAACTGTAGTGACCTCGTAATACTATCAAACATCTTATCATAAATATCATTTATATTGTACTAGGATCTAATAACTAAAACATAGAAATTTTAAATAAATTAATATTTTAAAATGCATAAATCATGATCCATAAGGTTGATTCTTTTACATGTGAAAATATTACTAAGAAATGTTATTATGAACATGTCAGATTGTATGCCTCAGGCAACCCCATTTTGAAGAGATTTGTGATGCTTAAACCTGGTTTAAGTTAATGATAAACCCATTTAATTAACCCAAAACATGGGATGGGATTCTCAGCGGCATTTCATCAAATGCATTGTGCTCTCAATGCTTGGAAAAACTCTAGAACCAGATCCTAACAGAATTATAACGACACCTTAGAATCAAAGAGGGCTTGAGGATCGTCACCTACTTCTTCTTTTCTTCTTCTTCCTTTCCTTCTCCTACTGTCCTGGTTCTCTGATCTTGGAGTCAGCCGGGTCTTCGACAAAACTTAGTCGGAGTTTGGGACATCGCCGGTGAGGAGAGGTAAGAGCTGGAACCATCTTTAGAAACTGAAGTCCTCTGCTCTAAGACTGAACTATATGTTCTTCTTAGATCAAGATTTCCGGCAACAAGGTGCTTGTTTATCTCGGTTGGAGGGAAGAGAGGATTGGCTGGAGCATGGAGGAGCCGCCGATCGTCGCCAATGGCCGCCATGGAGGACAAACGACCACCAGGTAGGCGCCGGAATTCCTTAGTTAGGTTCAGTTTTTCTTTTCTCTAATCTGAGAGTAGGAAAGAAGCTAAAATTGTTTGGTTCCTAATTTGAAACCAAGGATTTATGGCGGGGGCTGCTAGATGATGCCAGAGAAGAAGCCGGCGCCGGCGATGGTCGGCTGTTACTTGATTTAGGATCGGCTAGGGCCGATCCTAGTCGGCCGGGAGCTTTGTGCTCCTGCTCCACCATGATGGTCGTCGGAGATCGTCACCGCGCCGTCTCCACCGTCGCTTGACCAACGGTGGTCGGCGATGGAAAATGATGGGAGTAGGGCGTCGGGCGATGGAGAGAAGACGATGCCTTGTTGAGGACGAAGATGGGTTTCTTTAAAGATAGTTAATGGGTCGGGTGAGCGTATGGGTTGGGCTAATGCTGGATAATTAGTTGGTTAACCAGTTTAATCAGATCCAAGTTCAGGAAAGGATTCAAAGCTCAGAATATTAATAAGTTGAGATTAAGCCTTGGATCTGGACCAAGTTGGGTTAAGATGAAGAACTTGGTTGTTAGACTCAACCGGTTCCGTTAGCTAGGCCCAAGACTATAGGACGGACTTATTGTAGAGATTAATGGATGGGCCTACTTTCTGTGAACTAGAAATTAGCCGAGTAGTGTAATAGTTGTTGAAATTAATTTTATAATAGCCAACATGTTAATTATGTTGGATTAAACATGGTTTAGGCAAATTAATCTTGGGTTAATTTAATTAATTCTCTAGCGACCCAATTAAGTTGATGTAATACCAATTGCTGATTAGAAATATTGGTTAGTTAATGGTTATTTTAATTTGAATAATGGTTGGTGTCTATTATAGGGTGAATAAGCTTAGGTAGATGTGGCAATTAATGTAAGTAAGTTAGATCATTTTTGTAATTTTATTTAAATCAATGAAATTAGCAATATTGGAAATAAATTAACCTTGGGTAAAGTTTGATAAGTAAAGGTTAGTAATTGTTGAGATAGAGGGGTAAAATAGTATTTTACAATAAAGCTAGAAGGGCAAAATGGTGATTTCTTAGTTATAAATTTTAGTGAATTAATTATTTATTTATGTTGAATTATAGGTGATCAGTAATTAATTAACTTGAATTAAGAAAATTAATTTGGATTAGCGATATGAGGTAGAAGTTCTACTCCTACTATCATTCAATATATTTTATGTCTTGCATGCATGCATCATGGTTTTATTGTTGGATTTTTTAGCACGTTTAATTGAACATGATGGTTTATTTTGGAGTTGTTTATATGTGATGGTATGTTATTTTGGTTATAAATGGTTTTAACTTTGATTTGAGATTTATAAGTATGGTATGTTGAGATATGTTATTTTTGGATATGGTATAGTTTGGCTTTGTTGGATATGAGTTATGATGTGGATATATGGACTAGTCATTGAGATATATGTAATTTTTACTATTAATATGCGGTACTAGTTATGATAGTATTGATGTGATTTCTTACTAGCTTATACCAACAGTACTAGAAAAGGACTTAAGAGTTGTGAGAAGCTGGTGTAAAACTATTTATAGTTTGTGGATATGATGTGATAAGTTTATTACGTTGAGCACTAGTATAGGAACCAATTTGTGTGTGCGTAATATTGGTAGGCTAGGTTATCATACATAAACTACCGGCATGAGGATTTATTAATATGTATCTTCAATATATAGAGTGACTTAGTTCAGTGCTATGATTGGTTGACTTTGTGGATATGATGTTGTTGTTGATACGTAATACAAGTTCTAAAAATATTAGTGTGATTCTTTACTGGCCTAAACCAATGCTAATGGGGATAGGCTTAGAGTCGTAATAGGCCAATGTAAAATCAGTCATGATTTATGGATATAACGTAGTTGAGTTTATGACGTTGAGTACTACTATGTAAACTAATCTATACATATGTAATATCGGCAAGTTAGATTGTTAGGCATGGATTACCGATATGAGAATTTGCCGGTTTGTATTAACAGTATGCATGAGATTGAACTATGGATATATGTTTATGTTGATAATTTTGGCAATTATACCATTTTATGTTGTATATGAATATGTTTGGTTTAAATATTTTACAGTTGATTTATGGATATGCTAGGTTACTTTTTGTAAAAGTATGTTTTGATATATCATTTGTTTTGATTTTTCTTGACATATTGACGATGATATATGTTAAATTTCTATTGGGCTTTTAACTCATTACCTTTCGTTTACCATGTTACAGAAGATGATGTCTATTTGCTGGATCCAAAATTAGGAGCTGGGCATTAGGAGTGAGAGTAGCATGTAGTTTTTTATTGATATTGTATAGATATGTTAATTTGTGCAATGAGATTATCATATTGACTTTAATGTACTATATTGATGACTTGTGATGGTGTTTGAAGACATATAAGGTTTAACTTCTGCAAATGTTTTCCATAATAATGCATATGTTGATGTTTAGTAAATCCTGCGGTATCGAATTTTGGATCAAAAATCGTGACAAGAATATAGCTCTCAAAGGACAATATATACACCACCCTAAATTGGCTGGCATGGGAACTTGTAATCCTCCATGATTGCAGGAATCCAGGCGGCAATAGAGTAACCTATCTTAGACATTGTGAAGAATTAATAATAAATAGCTGTTTTAGCTAAAACGAAATAATTTTGTTTCTATTTTATGAGCAGAAGTTTGTGACATACAGAGTCCGACGTCGTCTTCCCATTGGAAGAAGTTTCTATATTACGTACGTTTGCCATCAAGATGGCTTCTCAAGCATGAGCCTCGGGAGGAAGGGTTCCTTTTGCCTGAGCCCCTCCCCTGTTAAAGGATGGTCCAGGGGGTGTAATGATGGAGTGGCTCTTAGGAAAAGTTTTTGTACACCGCCTTTAGTGCAGCATAGCCTGCATCGAGCAATAATTCATCTGAGCATATCGAGAGCAAGCCTTTCAGCATTAGCAAATCATCATACCTAATGCAGACTATATACTACACAAGAGGTGATGTACAAAAGCTTTCAGCAACTCATAAAAGATGGAGGTGGACCACCGTCAGAAGTCCACGAGGCTCACATTAGCCATGCCTCCGTTGCAAAAAGGAGCCAAGGAGCGATACTCTGCCGTAAATAGAAGTCCTGTGAGGCTAAGATGAACCATTACTCTGTTGTAAAGGTGAGTCCAGAAGACTCCAGTGATGAGGCCAGTCCAGTGGACTCTACCACCAAGGCTAGTGGTACGATTCTCAGACAATCTGTGTTGCCTTCCGGCTTCGCAGACCACATCCTAGCATATAGGTTGATTTCAGCTGGAAACAACATTTCCTTGAGGTATTTTAAATACCTAGCGTCCAATCAGTTGATGCTTAATTACCAGAGCGGCATATAATAACAAAATCATAGACTACTGCTCAAAACTGTGAAAAGTCCAGTAGATAATAACTTAAAATTCACAAACTCATCCCAACGTCCTCATGTTTGGACCTAGGGGCCACATCAATGAGAGATTGGCAATAGTGAATTACATAAGCATTTGGAAGAGGGAAGGGAGGAGGATGGTGAACAAGCACCGAATCTAACATATTACCTTGGCATTAATAATTCACAAAGAAGAACGTTTGATCCTATTTACATAAAGTTTACAAGCTGTGTGATTGCTAACTTTGAAATGTGATCACACTGGAATAGAAATCTGATAGGCTTTCAAGCATTAGGAAAACCTATGTCCCTTTGCAGGGGAAACAAGACCTGATTACCATCATGTCACAGAGTGAGATTCTGGTAGACAAACTGACATTGTGAAGGTCAGATGCTATACATAGGCGACTCAGAATGCTGTACAAAGGTTAGCCTTCATGTTAGAAGAGCATTCCTGTTGGACCGGCCTGGCAGGACCACAAAGCCTGCTCCTCTTCGGCTCAGATATCCTCACACGAGATATGGCTGCTGCAAGAGCATCCACAAACCCACAATCATCCTGCTCCTCTGACTTCTGACTCAAACTTCCCAAAGATGAAGAGCAATTGATTGCCTCAATTCTCTCCAACTGAATTCTGGGTACTTTAGTATTGTTAGCGACCCTCAATGTAATAGGTAAAGCCTTGGCCGGGCACTCCGTATAGAAAATAATCCAAGGATGCCCTGAAATTAACATGAACAAAATTACACTAATGATTGTTCTGAGGAAAAAATGACTGAATAAGAGGCACCTGGACATACTTAGGACGTCATCAGCAACCATTCTTCTGGAAACATCCCGAGTTAGCATCCGGCTTATCAGATCCCGTGCAAGTTCTGATATCAACTCCCACACACCGCTGTGGAAATCAAGCTCCACTTTTTTATAGCCTCAAAGACAGCTTCTAGCGAGTCCCCTCGAAATGGAAGGACACCAACTAACAGTGCGTGAAGCAGGACACCGGCACTCCAAATGTCCACTTTCTCTGAGTAATGACCCGACAGAACTTCCGGAGCAACATAGGCTGGGCTCCCAGCAAGACCAGACAATCTCTGACCTGTTTCAAGTGACTTCATAAAATAAGTTTACCTGATAACTAAAAAGCAATCAGAAGTTGGAAACCATTCAGATTCAAACACCCCACTTATATTTTAAAGCAAAACTGCAAATATAAGTATAACCATTTTATGGGCAGAGTAGAACAATACAAAAAGAAACGGATATGGCCTATATCTTAACTAGGGTGCAAACTATGGTAAGCACTTCTGAAGTTATACAAACAAGGTACACTGTGAAACCTGCTAAGGAGTGGATACCAGGTGGAGAAGATTTAGAGTACAAACTCACTGGACGCCAAATGTAATACCACTTAACCATCTCATGGGATAACATACTAAATAGCCACTGAGCATTTATAGCGGTATGATAATTATGGGAAAAGGATTGGATGGAAGTAAAGTTTCATACTACAGGGGGTTGAATATTGATAGTAAAAGACAGAATATTTAACAAATGAAACCATATTTCCAGGGGAAAAAAAGAGTTTTCATATGACAGAATGACTTTTCTATCAACAGATTTAATTGGGTCCTGCATATAGAAAGCTTTTTCTCCCAGTTCCATGGTATGTGAAGTTGTTATCTCGAAGAAATAAAAGCAAAGAAACAAACATAAAGTTACAAAAAAGAAAGATCCAAGTGGCATCTCTTATTCTGTCTATTGCCATTTTGATAGCACACCTACAATAAATATAAGACCTCTCATTTGAAATTAGCGCAACCACTAATTTTAGGTCCCCAAAAGAAGGGACAAAACTGATAACGGGATGACCACACAGCTCCAGTCAAGAAAACGTTAGGAGAGTTTTACAGTGATGGTTGCCAATTTAGGAAAGTCTTCAAGGTACAAGAAATGAACAAATGATGAACCAACAATAAAAAAGGCCAAGCTCAAAAGAACATACAAGTTTTAGTAGGAAAGTCTTCTAGGTACAAGAAATGAATGAATGATGGACCAACAATAAAAAGCCAACCTCAAGAACATACAAGGTTTAGTATGGTTTATGTTTTCTCCTAACCACTCTATTATCTACTTAAAAATTTTAGTCCAATACAGACTTGTTTGAACTCTAAAACTTGACTACGTCATCTACTAGGCTAGACCAGGATTCAGTTAGTACTGCCGAGAGAAACAACAAAGTGGACATCAAGATATGATGAATATGGTGCCAGAGCCTTCCAACATCAATGCTTCCCCCTCAGCTAAAACAATTTATGGGGAAAAAAGCAAAATAAAGGGGAAAAAAAGGAATTCAACCCCTTGAATATAACTTGTAGCATTTGACTTATCATATATGGATGAAAGATATTTAAGGAGTTGATTACTCATTCAATTTTCCTAGATAGATATGAGTTCACCTTTATGCCCCTTATGTGCAAATAGTGCATTCTCATACTTTTAAGTGCCTATAAGCCAAACCATATATAAATGTTCTATCAACAACGAAACTAAATAGCACATCACACCATACAAAACGTTAAAAGAGAAGAAAATTGTACTGCAGACCAACCATTCTCTCAGGATCACTCTGCAAGAAAGTTACTCTCATAAAATGCATCACTTGAACTTTAATTGATCCACAGATTGTGCAGAAATCATACTTCCAGAGCTCCCTCTATCAAATGATCAAATTGCAGGAAATTCCAACCATGTGTATCTTAGATCTAGAAAAGTGTTAACAGCCGTTTTCCTTGCTAGCCTAAAAGAATTCCAACCATATATAACTTGGGTTTTTCTTTTTCTTTTCTCTGTTTTCTTTTTTCTTTTTTCTTTTTTTTTAGTTAGGAGGTGTAATGATAGAGGTAGCCCCAATTAAAGATAAAATGAGAGAAAATGATTACGGTGGTTTGAACATATACAACAAAGGCCTTTAGATGCTCCAATTAGAAAGATTGAACTTTTAATGATAGAGATAGAGATAGATTTAAACTAACATGAACAGAAATAATTAAGAGAAATATAACTACTTGTAACTTGAGTGTCGACTTAGTCCTATATAGAGCAGAGTGAAGGAAGCAGATTTATGTAGCCAGCCTCATATAGTTGGAAAAAGGCTTAGATGAGTTGAGTTGAGTAGGTGTAACTTGACTTTATTCCTCGCTACCTTGAAAGTATTGATGTTACTTGATTCTTCTCCATCACCCTTGTTGGATTATTACAAGTATTGTCAACTTATGATATAAGCGGTCACTATCTCTAGATGATTATGGTATACTTTCAACATCTCCCATATTCCAATTGATTCTCATCCGTTGCTGTTTCTTTCCAAATTCAAATTCTTCTTCATACCATCTTCACATTGAAACAAAAAAATATGTTCTATTTCTCAAAATGGCTGCAGTGGAAGATGAATTTGTGCAACTTTACACCAAATAATTCTGGTCACGTGATGCTTATGCAACTCCAATCTTTTCAGTGTCGAAACTGTGAATGGAAATGACTAACCACTAACATTTCCATACAACAAAACAGATTCCTTGTTCTCCATTTTAGTTTCTTCCATCAAATCCCATTTAATAGGTGATGCCCAATCCTTTCTTCATTCACAGGATTAGTATTTGAACCATCTCACCAACATGGACGCAGTTTACAGTGAAGCACTTTCAGAACTACTCCCCTTGCCATTCTCATAACATCACAGTTGTTTAAGAAACATGTCCTGAGAATAAAATAGTACTTGCAAAATATATTTATGCCTATCTATTTTTAATCAAATATGTACATATTCATCTTTGGCCACTTAAATATAAGATGCCATCGTATCATCTAAAGCATCTAATCCAGCAATTATTAAATATTGAGTTATAAAAGAAACATTCCATTTTCAGAAATTCCATGCCGACAAAAAAATCTTAGAAGTTATCATTATCAAGTGACTCTCTCTCTCTCTCTCCCCCTCCCCCCCCCCCCCCCCCCCCCCCCCCTTTTTCCTCCTTTAAGAATTATGATGGGAAATCCCAGCCAAAATCAAGGGGAGGGCAGGACTGGAACCTAGGTCCTTGGTAAGGACTCCCAAAGACTTTACCAACCTTCAATATGCCATAACAGACAATAAGCATCATCCACAAAAAAAATATTATATATGAAGAACTCACATCATCAAATAATTTCTCTATTTTAACATATTTGGCCAAATCCCTTCAAATTTCTATACAGATATTGACTTTCATTTCATCCTGGAGATTTATGTTGATCAAATTGCTCAAAATCCAAGAAAGCAAAGTAACCAATGAAACATCAGGATGCTTCTTTCAATAGATAAGGAACCACGTTGGACTTCAAGATCGATGCCATAATCATAAAATTGATACACCACTGGCCAGCTTGCTACTGTTTCTTGAAACAAATGAATATTAAGATTGAATAAACTCTTCAAACAAAATTTCCATCATTAGATCCCTTAGACCCAAAAAAACACTCTAGCATTGGCTAAGCATTACCTGAAAAGCTGGCATGTCATTGGATCTCAAATGAAAAAGATTTTGTTTGACCTCAATGAACACCATGTCATGACTTTTCCTAAAATTTAGCAAGTCTATGTTAAATTGCTTTGACCATACATATTAAAATCATGTAGCTTATTGAATTTCATCAGCAATGCTCAGTACTCTGATGAATGGTGAGCCTTGAATCTAACTCAAATTAGGCCGACATGAATTTATAATTAAATTAAAATATACATTTAATTTATCAAAGTTAAGAAGCAAATATTTAGAAGGAGAAGGAAAGCAACGGAGACGAAGTAAAAATATGTAAAACTCAAGTCCAAGTAAGCTCCTGATGTCTTTTTCTTCTTTTCTATTTGTTTCTACACTTTTTTAATGAGAAATTGATGAAAAATATCATATTATCAGGTTATTCATTTCAAAGTAAAACATCTAGGAGCTAATTCTCCACTTTGTTCACTCAGGAAACTGACTACTCTGCCATCCCTATTTACAAACCCTTTGCACTCAATATGGAACCTTTCAGCTTTTGAAGATCAATTTAATCCCCTGAGCAACCAAACTATTCTTTTTTTTTAAATGGAGCCAGGGATTTGCTATGGGCTAAAACTCAACTAGATTAGGATTGCCAGATAAACCGTTGGCAATCCTGAGAATTAGTTGTAGTGCGGTAAGCAATCAAGCCTGCCATGGCTGGCATAAGGGCCCACAATGATAAATGTCTTCCAAAATATCTTGTACATTCATTAGGAGTATAATGTTGAGCCTAACTTTATCTTCCAAATGAAACTTAACATAAACTGTCACCAAGCTGCAAGGCATGGACCTGGGAGAAATGGACAGACACATCTAGCCTGTTGTCAAAGCTGTTGTCACAGTATGGCATGCTGGCAGTATAGTAAGTTGTTTTAATTCTACTCCTCTTTGCACCTGACACATGATACTTGAAAACAAGACCAAATAAAACCACTGCATCTTGCAGCACACAAAAAAAACCCAGAGTACAAATTTTTTTTTTTTTCCCCTTCCAAGATCCAACAAAATTCTGTTAATGAAATCAAAATAGAGACCAAATACAGACCATGTTTATGGTAGGCCAACTCAAGGTTCCAAGCCACGAACATTGTCATGTCTAATTAAGAATCTTTTCTTCGAGTAAGTAGGTTGCTTGACAACTTCAAAGCTCAGTGCTTGTAAATGAGATATCACACTCTTAACAATTGGTGAATAATTTGCCCTCTATTTTTCACCTTTGCAGGTCTCAAACATTATTATTCTAAAAATATTACCACAAGCAATCATTAAATATTGGCCTTCTATGATCGAAGTAGATTAGTAAGAGCACTTCATGCATCCCTTTATTGTACATTTGCTGCTCATGTGCACAAACACAAGTCCAAAAACCTCCTGCAATTAAATGCAAACTAATTTGTACTACTACTCCCAGCTGCTACTATCTGGCTTGTGACCTAATTTAGAAGCATTACATAGCATCCACAAGTTCACCTCCAGATGTAAAATGTTCACAAACTGTAATGGGCCATGCCAATTTATATATTGGTATCAACTGTAGTATTGCCAACCATTGGCACCACATATGCTGTAGGTATCTAATTACTTGCTTCAGAAATAGTCAATGAAATAATTTCAAGGTTCTCTATTGTCCCCTTTTTTTGAAACTATTTGGCTAAATCTAAGTTACGTTTTTAATATCTATTCTAGTATATAACACAAACTAGCGGAATGCATTAATGATATGCCACATTCAGCATCTCCTTGTCCCCAATCCGCATGCATGACATATTGCTTGATTTTTCATGCTACAAAACTTGAGCTGTAGCCATTCCTCATTGATCAACATGTACTTTGGAGGATAACCATGATGAATAACACATCATGTGAGAAACCATGGCGTTCACAGAATTGTCTTGATAATTACTCAATCATTTATTTTAAGCCATGGGAGAAGATTTACCATGACCACCCATGCTTTCTTCATGAAAGTCTTTGATAAGTTCATGTGATTACACTTTGTTGGATTCTTGATGAACTTCAGAAGTGTAAATATGTGAATGAACAAACCAATGTGTCATTATCATTTAAGCAGCCTATATCACATTATTATCATCCATGCTAATTTTTACAGCTTCATTTTCTTCTTGTTGACAAGTTAGAAGAAACGAAAAAGATTTGTTTCAGGGCTTGGGCAAAGATCGACCTTTTGAGTCATTGGAACATTCTTGTAAAAAGAGAGGTGCTTTATCATTTAAATTTATGCCCCATCACTTCAAAATAATTTATCAAGTAGATGTACATATTAGATTCCTAGTAATATGTTCAAAAGGGAGAATTTGTCCTTTTGGCCTTCATATGCCCCGTGAATATTCTGCAAGTGGCAACTTTGTAATTAGTACAAGAGTGAAAACCAATCTACGAATGGAAAACCTTATAACCAGAGTTTACATCAAGCAATATGCCTAAAGTAAAATTTAGAATCCTCCACAAGATTTGGTGCCCGAATTTGTAGAACTAGGTTCTTACCTTGATTACTATAAAGTTTCCAAAATTTGCAAATACTACAACCAAATTCATGTCTAAATCATCCAACCTGGAAGGACCAGTAAATTACTGTCAGATCCATAAACAACCTAACCAAGTATGCAAATGGCGGTTTGGAATTACAGATACGCTCTGCACATAGATTAAACACACAGATTAGAAAACCTAGACCTCACTTTATCTTCTAATTTCAACCATCCACTGAACTTCAGCATGTCAATCGAATCTAGAAGTAAACAATTTGCATTGGATGGCAAGTATTTTTAAGCACATAAACACAGCAAAAAATTTTTCAGTACAAGAGGGGAAAATTGTAGCTTAAGAAAGACTGAGTTATTACCGTTAGTAACTCGCACCGCCAACCCAAAGTCAGCAAGCTTCATCCTTCCCGAGGTCGTGAGAAGAATGTTCTCTGGCTTGATGTCCCGGTGCACAACTCCCATCTCATGACAATACTTGATGACCAAAACCAGTTCTTTCAGCATACTGGCAGCCCTCTGCTCTGAGTAACGCCCCTCCCTAACCATATGATCCAAAAGCCGTCCCCCTGAGCACAGCTCCATCACCAGATGGAAGCAGTCCGAGTCCTCAAACACAGCCTTCAGGGTCACAACATTCGGGTGCCCCGAGAGGTGCTGCATGATCTCCACCTCCCGGTGCACCGTCTCCTCCCCCTTCTTCCGCAGCGTCTTGCAGGCAAACTCCTCGCCGCTGACCTTTCTCCGGCACACCCTCACCGACCCAAACTTCCCCTGCCCGATCTCTTGGCCAAGCACATACTCCTGCTCCAGCTTCTTCTTTCGGCGAATCTGAGTGGCCGATTCAATGCAACCGAGCTTTCTCTTGTGGCCTCGCCCGGGGGTATCTGGCGACGACCTCCCGGATGGCGGCGCCGTCATCACGACGGCGCCACCCCCGTCGCCGCCGCAGCCATTGCAGGATCCTATCTTTTCCGGCCGAGCCTTTAGCCCCCTGCACTTCTTGCTCCGGGGTCCATGATCTCCTCCACCGGACAGGTGCGATCCAACAGCAGACGAAGATTTGATCCCCTTCCTCTTTCTCCTGAACGACTCCATCACTCTCCAGGCCGATCGAAACCTAATCCTCTGATCCTATCTATGGTTCTACACCTACGAGATCCCTGGGGTTAAGTGAATCAAACCGGTTCTTCACAAGGACGTGCTCGCGGGATGGCCGCCTGTTCTTCTTCTTCCGCCCCATCGGAACCGGAGATCCGCGTGCCCCAACCAGGGAATAAGGGACGATGCTTCCCGTCAGAGGAGATCGACGTCGCCGCCGCCGCCGGCGATCAGAGAAAGGGGAAACCCTAGACTCGCCATGGAGGGGGAGGAGGGAGGCGGTGGCGACCCTTGGGGAACGTCCGCGGTAAGCTTACCGTCATGGGGCGGGGGGGTGTTGCGGCCTGAGACCTCGCGGGCCGGGAGAAGAAAGCGAGACGAACGATGCGATGGGGGAGACCCGACTTCCACTGCCGGCCTTTAGCTGGTCTCTTCGGCGTAGGGCCCACGCGGCCGCAGGGTGTCGCTTTCCAATGGACTAGGGGTACGTTTTAACCACTTAAACGGCTCGATCAGGGCCGTTGGAATAAAGGACATGGTATCTGGTTGATGTGATGCGATTGTGCCACGGCGAGGAGTATGGGTTTGTGCGGGAATAACCAAGGTTCACGGGAAAATATCCCGGGAAAGAGGCTTCGTAGCCGTCCGGATTTCTTCAGTTGAGGGGGATCGCTGCTGTGGTCACCGGCCCGGTCATTCTTGGAAGAGCTGCTGGATGCCTGCAGGGTCGAGGACGAGAAGATGGCATGCGTGAGGCCGTGCACGACCCACAAGTCGCTTGTGCACCATCATACGCATGCGCGCGGTTAAAAAATTCAAGCAGTACTTTGCAGCTCGTGCTCTATTGATGGATCCTCCATCAATGCGAACAAGGGAAACAGTAACACAAACTCTATCAGAATTTTAACCAAAAATATATTATAGTTGGGCTAGCGAGAACATCTTGAACCAAAATATATATATTTATATTTATAAAAAATATATATATTTATTTCCCTATTAATTATATAAAATAAATATTATACTTGATAATAAGGATTTAAGAAATTTAAATAGTATTTTTTATTAATATTTTATTTTAAATTTAGCATTAAAAAAAAATGGCCTTCAAGCATTATAGATGAAAGGCATGAAAACTAATGCAATTTGAAATGACATTTTAATAACAAGATAATCATGTCAATGAAAACTTTGATATTATTTTAATCATATTTAATAATTTTAAATTATTGAAAATTAAAATAATGAGCACTATAATACTTATTATTTATTATCATAGTAAAACTTTTAAAATAATAAAAAATATAGTACTATTTGCTTGAATCATTGTTTATTAAATTAAACAAAACATTGTTATGAGTGCTGAAATCAAAAAGATTTTAGTTGAGTTATGCAACTGTTGTGCGATGATAATTATTTTCATTGTATAACAATCATTGTACTGGAACATTACATAGATTTCCATCATAACATTTAGCAGTATCTATCCATATAAAACCATCTAACATTATAACAAGGATTTTTTTAGGCATTTACAAGTAGTTTTATTTATTTACTTTATACTTGGGGGTAGAGAGAGAGAGATAAGAGAGAAGTTGTCATTCAAATAGACCTCTGATACACTTTTAACAATCCACAAAGAAACTACATGCAATTCTCAGGCCTTTTATCTGAAGTCTCAACTCGCCACTAGTTCAAGATTTAAAATGATGATATTATAATAACAGCCATTATAATGTTTCTAGTCCCTCTCTTGCCTTGCATTATATCATACAAACAGTAATGCCAAAAAATAATAGCGATCATAGTACGTTATTTAATATCAAACTAGTCATAATATAAATAATAATGACTTTTACATGTACCTTTTTAAAATAAAATATATTTTTAAAATAAATTTTTGATCAAACTTCCTTCTGAAAGCGTTTATGAAGTCAAAGTAAACATTTTCTGTTTGAAGGAAATGGCATTATTTTTATGTTATAATTTATTATTTTTATACAATACTGTTGTAATAGAAATTATAACTATTGACGCCAAATCACCATTCTCGAACATCGGTGAGCATCCGATCGCCTCCTCCAGTGAGCCCGAGATCCTTCGGCGAGCTCCTTACGCCTGTGGGCCTGCAAACAAGTCCCGAGGGCTGGAGATTCCGGCGGGGACCCTTCGACGCTCAAGTCAGTGCTCTGGGCAACAGCCGTGAGCTTGAGAAAGCTCGAAAGAGAGAGAGCTTAGAGAAGAGCTCTCTGTGAGCAAGAATGAATGTTTAGGAGTCTTGTTGTGTTATCCCTTACTTGGTCGGGGGTTCCTCTTACCCATTTTATAGATGCTTAGAGTTTATCTAGCTTGAGTGGTTGAGGCTCCATAATGATGAATTTATGGGTGAAGTGTTAGAGCTGATGTCTGTAAGGCATGAGGTACTGCCATTTGTCAGAGCATTTAAGATGATGACAGCAATGGTAGAGCTTGCTTTCTTCTTTGATATGTTGGCTGCAGCTAGTTGGTGGGTCAAGTTCCATCACAGCGGGTGGCCACTTGATTTGGATGGTTGCTGCAGGCTGGCAGGATATGGGCAGATGTCCTTCACATTCACAGGGCCATCGTTACGAAGAGAGATAAAAGGTGGCGGAGTCTCATCACCATCACGAGCCACACATCCGTCTGGGATGAAAGAGTTGGGAGTTGAAGCCAGCTGTCCCTTGTAAAGCGTTGATTATAGAGTGCTTGCATGGCACTGTTCATAACGAGGCCGAGCACTATTCATGGCCGAGGCCGAGGCTGAGGGGGCCGAGGCCAAGGCTGAGGTGGTCGAGCACTGTTCATGGCCGAGGCCAAGGCCGAGGTGGCCAAGCACTGTTTATGGCCGAGCACTGTTCATGCCGAGGCTGAGGGGAAGAGGCCGACTGGGACCGAGGCCAACTGGAGCCGAGGCCAACTGGAGCCGAGGCCGACTGGAGCCGAGGCCGAGGTGGCCGAGTACTGTTCATGGCCAAGCACTGTTCATGCCGAGGCAGAGGGGAAGAGGCCGACTGGGGCCGAGGCCGACTGGAGGCGAGGCCGACTGGAGCCGAGGCCGAGGCCAAGGTGGCCGAGCACTGTTCATGACTGAGCACTGTTCATGCTAAGGCTGAGGGGAAAAGGCCGACTGGGACCAAGGCCGACTGGAGGCGAGGCCGACTGGAGGCGGGGCCGACTGAGGCCGAGGCCGGCTGGAGCCGAGGCCGACTTGGATGATGTGTCGGGGCCGACTTGGATGATGCTGGGGCGAGGCCGACTTGGATGATGTGTCGGGGCGACTTGGATGATGTGTCGGGGCCGACTCGGCTAGATTGGAGATGCCGAGGCCGACGGGACCGACCTGAAGAGGTCGGGGCCGCCTCGGCTTGATTAGAGATGCCGGGGCTGACGGGGGACCTGAAGAGTTGAGACCGCCTCGGTTTGATTGGAGATGTCGGGGCCGACGGGGCAGACCTAAAGAGGTCGGGCCGCCTCGGCTAGATTGAGGATGTCGGGATCGACGGGGCCGACCTGAAGAGGTCGGGGCCGCCTTGGCTTGATTGGAGATGCCGGGGCCGAGGCCGAGGGGGCCTCGGTGCTGGGAGCTGGGGCCGAGGCTGTACGAAGCCGAGAGGAGCCACGAGGCCGAGGGGGCCTCGGTGCTGGGAGCTAGGGCCGAGCCGAGTCAAAGAGCTGAGGCCGAGGCCGTACGAAGCCGAGGGGAGCCACGAGGCCAAGGGGGCCTCGGTGCTGGGAGCTAGGGCCGAGGCCCGGGCCGTACAAAGCCGAGGGGAGCCACGAGGCCAAGGGGGGCCTCGGTGCTGGGAGCTGGGGCCAAGGCCGAGTGGAAGCTAGCTCCATGCAGAGGAGAGAAAAAAGGTGGCGGATAGAGGAAAGGCCAAGTTGCCAAGTCCAGATGCTGCCATTGTGGCCTATGGGGTCAACTGGCCCCATCAAATGCCCCCCACACTCCTTGAGCTTGTATGTCGTGCATCAGCTAAGCGAAAGGAGTGTAGAGCTCTTCATCTTTGTTCTTGCCCTTTCATGCTTGCTTTAGTTCTGATTCCTTCCTAGTGGAGAGATCTTTTTCCTTTTGCCTTGCTTTGGATAATTTCCGTCTGCCTGTTGGCTAGCTGAGGGTAGCCAGTAATCCTCTCCCAACGCAGAGTCTGGAAGTGGATATCCATCAACCGTGAGTTGGAGAGTTGGTTTCTTCCAACTATGAGTTGACTTTGGGTCTTCAACTTTTGACATGAAGTTTGGATGTGGGTACCCGTCAACTAGCTGCTGAGGCAAAGATAGAGCCGATGAGGCTACAATAATGCAGCTGAGGCAGAGATAAAGCCGATGAGGCTGCAATAATGCCGCTGAGGCAGAGATAAAGCCGTTGAGGCTGCAATGATGCCGCTGAAGCAGAGATAAAGCCGTTGAGGCTGCAATAATTCCGTTAAGGTAGAGATAAAGTTGTTGAGGCTGTGATAATGCCGCTGAGGCTGCAATAACGCCACTGAGGTAGAGATAAAGCCACTGAGGCTGCAATAATGCCATTGAGGCAGAGAGAGAGCCGTTGAGGCTGTAATGATGCCGCGGAGGCAGAGATAAAGCCGTTGAGGCTGCAACAATTCCGCTGAGGCAGAGATAAAGCCATTGAGGCTGTGATAATGCCGCTGAGGCAGAGATGACGCCGTTGAGGCTGCAATAAAATTGCCTTGAGTGTTTGGGTGCCGCCCAAGGGGCAACTCGATCGGGGCCCTTAGGGTCTTGAACCACTCAGGGGGCACCGTCGTGCCGGGCCTGAGTGGTGTCCTATGGGCCGCGATGCCGGCGAGCTCATTTTGAACTACCTCGGGGTTTGTGCACCACCCGAGGGGCGACTCGACCGGTTATGGAGCCTTTAGGGTCTTGAACCTACTAGGGGGCATCGCCGTACCAGGACCGAGTGGTGTCCCGTGGGCCGCGATACCGGCGAGCTCCTTTGAACCACCTCGGGGGTTTGTGCATCGCCCGAGGGGCGACTCGACCAGTTACGAAGCCTTTAGGGTCTTGAACCTACTCAGGGGCACCGCCGTGCCGGGGCTGAGTGGTGTCTCGTGGGCCGTGATGCCAGCGAGCTCCTTTTGAACCACCTTGGGGGTTTGCGCACTGCCCGAGGGGCGACTTGATCGGTTACGGAGCCTTTAGGGTCTTGAACATACTCGGAGGCACCGCCGTGCCAGAGCCGAGTGGTGTCCCGTGGGCCGCGATGCCGGCGAGCTCCTTTTGAACTACCTCGGAGGTTTGTGCACCGCCCGAAGGGCGACTCGACCGATTACGGAGCTTTTAGGGTCTTGAATCTACTCGGGGGCACTGCCGTGCCGGGGCCGAGTGGTGTCCCGTGGGCTGCAATGCTGGCGAGCTCCTTTTGAATCACCTCGGGGGTTTGTGCGCCGCCTGAGGGGTGACTCGACCGGTTACAGAGCCTTTAGGGTCTTGAACCTACTTGGGGGCACCGCCGTGCCGGGGCCAAGTGGTGTTCCGTAGGCCGCAATACCGACGAGCTCCTTTTGAACCACCTCGGGGATTTGTGCGCCGCCCGAGGGGCGACTCAATCGGGGCCCTTAGGGTCTTGAACCACCCGGGGGCACCGCCGTGCTGGGGCCGAGTGGTGTCCCATAGACCGTGGTGCCGGTGAGCTTGAGTTTGAGGTTGCTCTTGCTCCTGAGCTTCAGAGAAATATGATAGTGGTGAGTCTCTTGCTGGGGAGATCTCTCACCGGATGGATGATGGATGGCTTGAGCGACAACTAAAGGAGCAGCATGGGCTCTTGTTTGTTGCTGTGAGGCCACGAAATATCGTTGTTGTAGCTTTTTGGTAGTTGCCATGGATGTTTGGACTTGTAGAGTGATGGTGGCACGATGCTCTGCATGAATGGCCCGAGATAGTGATGACGATGGAGCAGAGCTCATTGAGGGTGCCCCCAAGTGTTACTGGTGGAAGCCTTTAGGGTTTTTTTCATCACCATATTTTTATCCACCATTATTGTCGTAGAGGGAGTGAAAGCTTGTAGCTTAGTGTCACAGAACTCTGCTTTCTCCCCCTTCCTGGTACGCCAATCTATTGACGTCAAATCACCGTCCTCGAACATCGGCGAGCGTCCGGTCGCCTCCTCCAGCGAGCCTGGGATCATCCGATGAGCTCTTTGCGCCTGTGGGCTTGCAAACAAGTCTCGGGGGCCAAAGATTCCGGCGGGGATCCTCTGACGCTCAAGTCAATGCTCTCGGCAACAGCCGTGAGCTTGAGAAAGCTCGAAAGAGAGAGAGAGCTTAGAGAAGAGCTCTCTGTGAGCAAGAATGAGCGTTTAGGAGTCTTGTTGTGCTTATCCCTTACCTGACCGGGGGTCCCTCTTACCCATTTTATAGATGCTTAGAGTTTGTCTGGCTTGAGTAGTTGAGACTCCATAATGATGAATTTATGGGTGATGTGTCAGAGCTGATGTCTGTAAGGCATGGGGTGCTGCCACTTGTCAAAGCATTTAAGGTGATGGCAGCAATGATAAAGCTTGCTTCCTTCTTTGATATGTCAGGACTGCAGGTCAAGTCCCGTTAGAGTGGGGGCTGCAACTGGTTGGTGGGTCAAGTTCCGTCACAGTGGGTGACCACTTGATTTGGATGGTTGCTGCAGGCTGGCAGGATATGGGCAGATGTCCTTCACATTCACATGGCCATCCTTACGAAGAGAGATAAAAGGTGGCGAAGTCTCATCACCATCACGAGCCACACATCCGTCTGGGATGAAAGAGTTGGGAGTTGAAGCCAACTATCCCTTGTAGAGCGTTGATTATAGAGTGCTTGCATGACATTGTTCATAACGAGGCCGAGCACTATTCATGGCCGAGGCCGAAGCTGAGGGGGCCGAGGCCAAGGCCGAAGTGGCCGAGCACAGTTCATGCTGAGGCCGAGGGGAAGAGGCCGACTGGAGCCGAGGCCGACTGGGGCCGAGGCCGACTGGAGACGAGGCAGACTGGGGCCGAGGCCGACTGGAGCAAAGGCCGATTTGAGCCGAGGCCGACTTGGATGATGTGTCGGGGCCAACTTGGATGATGTCGGGGCGAGGCCGACTTGGATGATGTGCCGGGGCCGACTTGATGATGTGTCGGGGCCGACTCGGCTATATTGGAGATGCCGGGGCCGACTTGAAGAGGTCGGGGCCGCCTCGGCTTGATTAGAGATACCGGGGCCGACCTGAAGAGGTCGGGGCCGCCTCGGCTTGATTGGAGATGTCGGGGCTGACGGGGCCGACCTTAAGAGGTCGGGGCCGCCTCGGCTAGATTGGGGATGCCGGGACCGACGGGGCCGACCTGAAGAGGTCGGGGCCGCCTCAGCTTGATTGGAGATGCCAGGGCCGAGGCTGAAGGGGCCGAGGTGCTAGGAGCTGGGGCCGAGTGGAAGAGCCGAGGCCGAGGTCGTACGAAGTCAAGAGGAGCCACGAGGCCGAGGGGGCCTCGGTGCTGGGAGCTGGGGCCGAGGCCGAGTGGAAGAGCCGAGGTCGAGTACGAAGCCGAGGGGAGCCACGAGGCTGAGGGGGCCTCGGTGCTGGGAGATGGGGCCGAGGCCGAGTGGAAGAACCGAGGTCGAGGCCGTACGAAGCCGAGGGGAGCCACGAGGCCGAGGGAGGCCTCAGTGCTGGGAGCTAGGGCCGAGGCCGAGTGGAAGCTAGCTCCATACGGAGGAGAGAGAAAAGATGATGAACGGAGGGAAGGCCGAGTTGCCAACTGCCAAGTCCAATGCTGCCATTGTGGCCGATGGGGTCAACTGGCCCTATCAATAACAATGATCGATTTAATATAAAAGAATAGAATGCTACTTTTAAAAGATAAATGACAGCCATTATAATGGATAACATTTCAGTGATTTTCATTCAACAAAAGTTAACGGAAAGATAAACATTTTTTTCACATTATTACCTGATATTTTTAGTAGAATTCATTATAATACTGATACAATAATAATTATTTTATATCAAATATATGAAATGCTATTTTTTGAGGCAAATGAAGGCCCCGCGAGATTCAGCAAAAATAAGGGAGGCGTTCGAAATATTAAGTAATAATATTTTTTTGATAACATAATAGCCCATTTCTTTTTTGTTGCAATAATCTAATATTTATAACCGAAAAAAATAAAATTAACTGAGGAGAAAAAAACTGGCACGGCCTATTCTGCAATTTAATATCTGGGGATCATTAAACTGGTTATCAAGACATAGTTGTCAAACTTAATACAGATTAATGATAGATAAAAGAATTGAATACCGGAAATTAAACTTAAAATTACTAATGTTAGCTAGAATAAAGAAGCCACACGCAAGAAAAATTTAGAGTGGTGTTAAGCTTTGTGCTACCAAGCGATAGTCATATCCTTAAAAAGAACTAAAGTGCTTGAAACTTTTGGATGTCTCAAAAGGGTCTTTTGAGAAGTAAAAAATATTTGATAAAAATTTAAAAAATATTTTTAAAAATAACATAAAAATTATAAATACTCTATTTAAGAAGTTTAAATTTAATTTAATTTTTTAAAAAGCTTTACTCAAATATTCTATTTCCAAAGCCCCACCAAACAAAACCTTGCAACAAAATTCAAAATGACTTTTCCGGCCACCAAAAATAAAACCAATGTATTCACGCTATTATTTAAGTAAATGGCTTCTTAGACCGAAATGCTCAATTTTGTATCCACAAAATCAAAAGCAGATAAATCGAGATCCGGTGACCAGCAAGTTGATGCATTACCAAAGATTTGATAAATAAAGGACGTGAAGTTTCTCAGCATCAATATTACGGATCTATATGATAACGGGCACAAGGCAGCAACAAAGTAATGAGGGCAACCAAACTTCGAGATATTCTTGAGTTATCATAAAAGAAAAACTTCGAAACCCCATAGATTTGATTTCCTACAGACATTAAAGGAGAAAATAAATAAAGGACGTGAAGTTTCTCAGCATCAATATTACGGATCTATATGATAACAGGCACAGGGCAGCAGCAAAGTAACGAGGGCAACAAAACTTTGAGATATTCTTGAGTTATCATAAAAGAAAAACTTCCATCTTGATTGATAGAAATCATAGTACTGCTGATATCACACGCATACTTATAATTGGACGTCCCAAATAAGGAAAAAATCTTCCAACCTTTCATTATATTTTCAAGAAAAATGCTATCTTACAATACTAAACCAAAAAGAAAAAAAAAAAAAACCCAGCCACCTACTTATGCTATCATCCACGTCAAGTGCCGGCGTCGGACCCACTTCGCAGCAAGATGGATTCCAATCGACAGAGCAGCAAGCAGGAGAGGTAGTGGAAGCCTTCTACTACCAATAACCGGTGTATCAGTCCTCGCACTTTCTTCTGATGACTTGGAATACTGAACAATAGCAAGAGCCAGGTATGAAGCTATAGCTAGACCTCTCACCCAAGGCTCCCCAACAGCTGCCAACAAAGCAGTGGATGGCAAAGCGGCTGAAACGCCATCTCTCTTCTTGATAAAATGTGAGTAACAGAACATAACAGAGAGCAGCAACCAAAAGAGAAGCTCAGGAACAAAGCCATTCACAGCCCCAAACCCAATAATCCCAGCTAATGTGAGAAGATGATGTTGGCTGTTCACAGAGTCTGGAACTGTAGCTTCGGCAATGGCCACTACTGTTGATGTGAAGAAGATAATTCTTGTCAGCTCTGGAACAGGAGCAAATGCTACAATGCTGGAGTAGATGTATCTAGCAGAATAGAGAGCAAACTCGATGCATCTTATGAGAACAGTGACAGGTTCACCGATGAAATGAAAAACAAAGGCCAGTACAAGCTTGAATAGGTAACTGAAGAAACCCATTATGGCCAGTATAGACTTCTTCCAATTTGAAAGTTCCCACAAGACAGTCCGCCAAGCATAAACAAGAAACACCAGAGCTGCAAATTATTGAACAAAATATAACATAAATAAGTGATGTTGCTCAGCACAGTGGTAGCATATCATCAATAAATGATATGGGGTTAAAAGCAAAGACTAACAACTTTCTAACATCTTTGAAGGATGAAAAATGTTTGGATGTGCAAAATAACATTAGAAAAATAGAATCCAAGAAAACAAATGAAAAGCCACATAAATAATTAGATTTTTCATGAGGTGTAAAAGCTTATAAGCAAAAAAAGCCATGGCTGTATGCACTCCGCATGTCAACAAGCAGCCTCCACTGAAGAAAGCATGATATGAAGCACATGAGTTTGTATCACAATATTACAGATCTAACTGAATCCTACTGACAGGTGATCTGGTTTCTAGAGAGTTCTTTTGATTCTTCAAGTTCAAGAAAAAGGGGACCTTTCAAAAGCACATTGCAATGCAACTTCGAACTCCAGGCCCAGAGAACAATTTTAACACCATGAATCAGATGGTTTGCAACCTTGGCAAGCTTGACAAGATACTACAGCACAAGATGAAATTGACCTTGCAGACCCATAAGCGTAGACCAGAGTTTCTAACTATCTATTAGAACCCCTGAAAAGAATCACACAGAAAGAAATGGGCACATGTCACCAACAGACATACCTTGCTGCCCATATAAACAAAGGGAACTTATTATTGCATTTGAATGAAAGATTGGTTGAACTAGAAACCAAGTCGGATGCAGTTAACATGTAGATTAGTGCCATCAGCAACTAACTAAGCATTATAATGCTTGGCTTATTTTTATTTATTTTTTCCAATTAACCAGTGCATGTCACTAGGATCAAAGAACCCTGAGCAACTGCTACAATTTAAGTCATAACCCATCAATAATGCGAACCAAAAAAAGAAAATTCATAAAAATTTCTACAAACAGACATGGAGTTTATGAATGAATAGATGAAATGCTTTTGCGATCATACAACCTTAAACAAAAGATAGAATTGACTGAAAGATGAGACATTGGAGCAACCAAACTCTTGTGCAGGCTTTCGGACATATCCAACTACATTTTTTATGAGAAAAAAGTGATGGTTGAACCCATTCATTCCCAGGGTCCAATAGAAGATTCATCAGTTTATATCCTTCCATAAGAGTAATACCAGTAAGAAACTCAACCTTTACGATCACTTCTAGTGAATCTGGGGGATTTGTTGATGCTGTAACAAAACCAGCAAGACTGAACGAGCATTACAATTCCATCAAGCACTCACATGATAAGACCACCAAAAACAAATTAAACATAATAATTCAGTAATCCAAAATGCAGAATGTCACAAACACCAAAGATACCACCCTTAACTCAACGAAAGCACATCACACATAAACAATTGTTCAAACCCCAACACGCTAGGATAATTCCATCAAACACTCACACAGTAGGACCACCAAAAACATAATAAACTGTCACGCCCCAGACCCAAAAAATTTGAGCTAGGTGACAACCCGCCGCATGCCGGGCATGCAAGGCGTCTTGAACTTATCACATAAATCAATATAAAGCAAATTTCATATCCATGATTTGTTACAAACCAGAATTATCAGTCTTGGGCTATCTGCCCTACAAATAAATCTGAACTAAATCAAAATGATAAAACTAAGTCTTCTTAATAGAAAACTCCTTCTATCTCAATTATCCATCTTCATTCCTGAGGCTCTGAAAAACATTATGAGAATTTTATGAGCTCACACTCAATAAGTAAGCCTAATATAATTTCAAAATTTCATTTATCAGGCTATCATAGGTTCATGTCATCAGATCAATTAGCTTAATTCAATAACAATTACATTGTTTATACTGTCATTATTTTTCTTTATGTGTCCCACGGCCCTACAATACACATCATGTGTAGCCCTCTTAAACATCCCCTAAGAGGAAGGGTCCTGGTACCAGTCTGTCATCTGTCATCTGTCATGTGATAATCTGTCATGTGTGAATCTGTCATGTGATAATGTGTAACCCTCTTAAACATCCCCTAAGAGGAAGGGTCCTGTACCAGTGTCTGTCATCTGTCATCTGTCATATGAGAACCGCGGTGACACATAAAGTTTTACTGTCATTATCATGATTACATATTATCATAGTAATAACATGATTTTGCCAAATTAGCATAATTATATTTAACTGTAATTTCACAGTTCACAAATTAAATAATTAATAAAATTATAATACTTGACTTACTTACCTCAGTACACGAATTTCACTTGATAACCCAGCTAATTGGACTCCTGGGCACCTACATAATCATTTTTCATTATTAAATTCCTAAAATCTGAATTATAAAATAATTCTTAAATCTACCCAAACCACTTCACGGGCCCAACTTTGGGCTTGAATATCTCTCAATGTATACACCCAAATAGGGAAATAAAATTATTCCCAGAAACTAGAATAAATCCTGATTCGGGCCATATATTTATTTTATCATTCTCGGCCCGATACAAGGCCCAAAACGCTGCTCAAACTGGGCTCAGAAACGGCCCAACAGGCCCAAACAAACGGCCCAACGGCCCATTAATTTTATTAACCCAGCTCCTCTGTTTCAAAAGAAACAGAGGAGCGGATGCCATGCCGGCGGCCAGGGCCGCCGCCGGCCAAATTGGAGGCGGTCCGGCCGCCGTTGGCCGGACCGTGGCCGGCCGCCGCCGCGGCCAGCCTCCCCCACCCTCTCTCTCTCAATTTATTTAAATTTTCTTTCTTCTTCTTCTTCCGCGCGTCTTCCACGGTGCCGGCGCCAATTCCGGCCAAATTGGCGTCGGTCCGGCCGCCATTGGCCGGACCAAAGCCGGCCATTGCCGCCTTCCCTTCCTCTCTCTCTCTCTTTCTCCTATCCCTCTCTTTCTCTCTCACTGTTCCGCGGCTTATGGATTACGCCGGCGGCACGGCCGGCCACCATGGCCGGCCGGACCTCCACCGGACGCACGCCCGGCGCCGGTGGAGGTCTCCGACCAAGGCCCAGGCCCGGCGAGGCGGCGAGCACACCGCCGGGCCCGAACCAAGGATCGGACCGGCGGTCTTCACAGTCACTTTTCTCCCTCCTCCGCCCTCTCCTCTCTCTCATTTCTCCGGCACCCCACCGGACGCCGCCCCCGGTGCCGGTGGGGTCGTCGGCCGGGGCTCAGGCCCGGCGAGGCGGCGGGCACGCCGCCGGGCCTGAACCAATTCACGGAGAAGGAAGGGGAGAGCTGGGTTCTGTAACCCGGCTCCTCCCTCCTCTTCGTTCTTTTTTTTTTTTTACTTTCTCTCTCTCTCAATCTTCTCTCTCTCATGCATGGTTAGAGGACTTACCAGAGACAAGCACGCTGGGGAAGAAGTCCGCACGAGGAGATGATGAGAAGGGGGCACCCACGTATGGTGGGAAGGAGGGTTCTACCCATCTTTTATAGGCATTGCAGAGTCCCCAAATCAAGGGACTCTGTAATTAGATATACTGAAATTTAAATATCTAAAGTCTATATCATCTGATCAGTGATATAACTCTCACGAGCAATTAAGATATATGGAATTCAATTATCTGGAGTCTATCATCTGAGTGATAATTCTCACGAGCAATTAAGATATACTGAAATTCAATTATCTGGAGTCTATCATCTGACCTCGTGATAATTCTCACGAGCAATTAAGA